>CM072517.1:33444326-33629326 GCA_036898135.1 Oncomelania hupensis | reverse complement strand
AGGCTATAGTTGGTCCGAGGCAGGAATAGACCACTAAGAGTCAACCCTGACAGTCGGCCTGCAGGGGAACATCGAGCACTGAGCTCCGATAGCTCAATAGTCAACAACCAAGGAGGAGACACCATCAACACACCTCAACGATCCAGCTAAGTACCACAGAAAACGTGCACACACACTGATCTAGAGTGACTGTGCGGTAGTCCACTCTCCTGAAAACCAACTTTAGACCAACCAGAACAAATAGCCCAATGATGAGACAGTAGCAAATATCAAGAGCAGTAGCAGCATAGACCCATCAAGGAACGAATTATTCGAAGTGAATTTGGACATTTAAGTTAATAGAGTGTTTAGAGAATTATGTATAGAGTAGAGGAAACAAATGTGTGATATTTACTGTTAACAAGTGTCTGGACTACCTATGTTTCATAGCCATGCGAGAGCTAATGTGCCAGTGAATCTTTTACCATTTTCTCCCTATCTCTATAATCCTATCCGCACACAGACTGAGCTAAACATATAAATGTATTAAAATTAGTCATAGGGTGATTAAACTAGCCGATTCCCGCAGACAAAGATGGGTGGGTAATAGCATTCCATGGTGCAGAGCCCAGTAACAATAGACCCACCGTCACACTGGCAATATCATCAAAATCTTCCGTTCACTTTTACTTGGATGGAATCTGACCATCCCCTGTCGTGTAGTCCCGACGTTGACAGCCCTATTTTGAAACAGAAGCACCCGAAGCACGATCTTTCTAAATGGAATCTGCCACCACGAAATGAAAAAGTTTACAGCAAGAAAGATAGTCATCGAATGACTTGTGTTTCTGACATTCGGAATGGATCCTGGAAACAAACGAAAGAAGAATGTTATAACGAAAATGAATTGTATATAATAAAATATTCTTGATTTACAAAATTCTAAATGGAATCTGGCACCAGGTACAGAATAAATGAGTTTTTCTGCAATCTCTGAAGTTCCAAATGAAATCTGGCACCAACGAAAAAAGATGTTATAGAAGGAACAGTTTTCTTGGGTTTCTGAAATTCTAACTGGGATCTGACATCTATATAAATAGACGTGAAATTGTGTACAAAGAAATTAATTACCGGTGTCTTATAAAAGGAAAAAAGGTCTTCAATCTTTACAAAACCGGAACGAATTTTGACACCACTCAAAAGAGGGCGTGTATAAAAAGAAAGAATTGTATCGAAGTCTACGGGAACCTATGAAGTCAGACTCGAAGCAGACGTGAAAGAAAGAATGATATTTTATATAGGGAAAGAAGGTGTCGGGAAAATCTTCGTTTTATGAAGATCAGGATGGAGACTGTCACCAAAGAAAAAAAGATTTTGCAACAACGAAAAACAAAGAAGTCCCTGGATCGTTGAAGTTAAAACAAACATGTTTCAAAACGAAAACGGTCATCAAGGAAAAGAAGGATGTTATACAAAAGCAGCAATTCCGGAATTCCTCGATTGTTGGAGTTATAAAAAAGAAACCAAGGCAAGAAGGATTTAAAAGCGGAAATACCTCCCTCTATACCAAATTCCAGAATGGAATCTGGCACCAAACAATAGTCTTGTAGAATGCACGAAGTTCTTTCATATCTGATGCTCACAATGGAATCTGATATCAAAGCCTATCCTCCTTTTCTTAAACAATATTCAAAGGTATATGACTTTTTTTTAAAGGACGGTCTTCTTTAACCTTTGAAGCTCAAAACAATAAACATGAGAGCAAGGAAAGAAGCATGCTATGCAAGGTACCAACTTCCTGGATCTCAAAGCCCAGAACGGAAAGTTTGGCATCAGGAGAAGGACTGAACAACAGAAAAAAAGTACTTCTTGGCTATCTCTGTAATTCGACAATAGCAGTAACTGGATAAGAGATGCGTTTATTTGGTTTAGAAAGAAAATACGTTCCTGGATCTCTTTCAGCACAGAATGGACTCTGGCGCCAAGGAAAAAGATGTAGCGAATGGGCCCACAGACAGCCGTCCCAAGACATCGCTATTCATGGAGTGATCGCAACAATTTTTCTCCTTAGCTTCGATCGAATGCTGGGTCTACAGTACGGGCTAGTACTATGGCAACATCCATGGACATAAAACAGCAGATCGGCAATCTCTCCGTTATATGGCGGCGTTCCAGTGCCTCCAAGTCTTTGCGCTCCTTAACGTGTCTCTTTACCTTAGATAAAATTTGTAAACAAAACACAATGTCTAATTTACGCTCAGTGATGACTAATTATTTATATATTCACACATTATTTTTTCTTTTGTATTTTTTTAATCTAAACGACGTGTCCACGTCTGCCATAAGCAATAAGTGGCTTACTCCCCCTTAAAATAGCTGTACAGGCGCACCCATATCAGCTCAACGGAGAGAGACCAACAAGCATCAGTGCGTGGCTGTGATTTAATCAAGATAGAGAATTATACGCCGGTGGTCTCAAGTGAGGCGCAATGACTCTTTGCTAGGAAGTCCCAAAGACTTGGTTAAAGTTGTTTATACGGTAATTGGAGAGCTCTCGCCCCAACACTGTGTCTTTATACCCACTTCTATGATCCCAATACCTAGGGTACAAGTTTGAAAAAAAATAGGTTAGACTCATTTTAATTACGCTTGTCCTGCTGTATACATTCTAAGTGCCCATGAAAGGTGCAGCAGAATCTCTCTCTCTCTCTCTCTCTCTCTCTCTCTCTCTCTCTCTCTCTCTCTCTCTTTCTCTCTCTCTCTCTCTCTCTCTAACTATCTTGACTTCAACCGTCGCCGTATTTGCTCTATACTCATGCTCCTTTCGAGTTCCTCAACAGTGCTTGGCGTCCTTTAAAACAAATATTGTCTTATATAATTAAAAGAAAGGATTGCAAAATAAATAATTCCCAAATTGGGCTTTCTGAAATATGGGCATGGTCTGTTAAATAGCACGCGTGTGTGTGTGAAGATGGCCACTGCTTGGTGCCCGGAGAGACAGTTGCGACAGCCTCCATCAATTGTACATCTCAAGGGGATATATGGATCCTACGTCTGAAAGCCAGCATCCCACACTCTTTCAATCCAGCCTAACATTTATGTTAAGCTCACACAGCGGCGACACTTAACTTAACCACCAGGAGTTCTTCTCCCCCTCACCCTTCTTCTTTCCTCCTTTCCTACCCTCTCTCTCTCTCTCTCCCCCTCCACCCGTAGTGTATATTTTCATTTTGTTTGACAGAACAGCTTTTCGAATATTCGCAGTTTTGTACAATCTGGAACGTGTTATGTGTGTATGGAAAAATACATGTGAATGATTTGCCATCTTGTTAACCTCCGTCATCAAACGTAGACTTGACGTCCTGAGAGACAGAGAGAGAGAGAGAGAGAGAGAGAGAGAGAGAGAGAGAGGGGGGGGGGGAAGGATTACATTTGACTGAAAACAAGGATACAGATTTTAGGCGGGAGCGTAATTTTACAATCGTTCCTCGTTTCATGCACACTTACATTCTGCGATATCAGTCCTACGTGCGAACGACAAAACAAATAACTATACAACACATACACACACACACACACACACACACACACACACACACACACACACTCACGCACACACACATATAATAATTATTATGCAGCATAGAAAATAAGATATGACAGTCAATATTGATGTTACAATCACTCGATGAGTGTTCTGGATGGGGTATATAGAGCACATTGGGAAACAGTTGACAAAATCAGTGGTTACGTCACCTTAATGTAAGTTTGAATGAAGGAAGAGTAGTACACGATGTGATGTTCGAAGGAAGATAGTTCTAAAATAAGGGTCCTGAGTATGCAAAACTATTAGTAAATAGGTCCATTTGTGATATTGCCACGACCGTCTACAGCTGACCGTCGTATATAAGAGTTAAAAAATTGTTTTTTTTAATAGTTTTGTTAATATTACACTACAGTGAGCAGTCCTTAACAGCTGACATTAGCAACTACCGCGACACACTAGAGGCCATTTAACAGTAAAAAAACCCAACAACATTAAGGATTTTACCCAACTCTGTCTTCCACAAAATATGGTCTCCTTATTTTGGCAAATTGTGACACAACCCTGTGGGTTCGGGCATTAAATAGAATAGACCCAACGTTTCCCGGCGTGTCGTAAGAGGCGACTAACAGGGGTGATGATAGCACGGCATCACTGGGCGAAAGTCTTCTACACAGAAGTCACCGGCCAGGGCGGAGGAACCTCACGTTACTACAGGTTCAACGACCACGTGCTCAGGGCCAAGGCGATCCACACTGTATTCGTGGATTTCGGCTGTGGCCAACAGCCTGGAGAGGATTGGGCACCGCCAGGTCTTTTTTGCCCAAGACACACTACATGATGACACTATCCACTAATTCCATACCGGATCGGTCGTCGCCCGGCTCAAGGACCGCGGCTTCCGTTGGCCACCAGGACGGAGGTGTTAAGTATGCTACTGATGGACAAATTAGCAAGATCCGCACGAGAAACAACATCGTCATAGGAACCTGGAATATCAGGACCCTAACTGCGGAAGGAAAATTAGAAGAACTGGCCCACGAGTTGGACCACTATCGATGGAACGTTCTAGGCATCAGCGAACTGCGCTGGAAAGGCCTAGGTGAAACAACGACCGACAAAGGCCACAAGCTCTATTTCAGTGGTAGAGATGACAGGCACGAACACGGGATTGGATTCTTGGTCCACACGAACATTCTAGCCACTGTCATGGGTTGCTGCCCAGTCTCCAGTAGACTCATTACCATCCGCCTGAGATCAGCCCCTTTCAACATCACCATCATCAGACTATGACGACAGCGAAGTGGAGGATTTTTATGCAAATCTACAGGCGGTCCTTGACCAAGTGCCGAAGAAGGACATAGTCATAGTGCAAGGCGACTGGAATGCCAAGGTTGGCAAGGATGCGCACCACAACTGGGGAGACACATGTGGACACCAACTGCAACAACGAGACAAATGACAGGGGTCTGAGACTCTTGGAATTTGCCAGATACAACAATCTGGTACTGGCAAACACGCTTGGTCTCCACAAAAACTCCCGACGATGGACTTGGCACAGTCCCGGCGGGGAGCATCACAACCAAATAGACTACATCATGGCCAAGAAACGCTTCAGATCAAGCATCAACATTGGCAGGACACGCACTTTTCCAGGAGCAGACATCGGCAGTGACCACGATCTCGTGATGATGTCTTTCCGGCTCCACTTGAAAAGAGTAAATACAGTAAAGTGCACTAGACTGAAGTTCGACCTGGACAAACTGCAAGACCCGGAGGTGGCAGAACTATTTCAGGCCACAATTGGAGGGAAATTTGCACCACTGCTCATTTTGGGGGCTGGTGAAGTAGATGTCAACACCATGACCACCACCTTCAATTCAGCTGTGACAGATGCCGCCACTGAGATCCTTGGCAAGCACCGACCAAAGAAGAAGCCGTGGATCAAACCTGAACTTTTGGATCTATGTGATAAACGAAGAGAGATTTTTTTTTTAAAGGGCACCTCACAGGGAGCTGATGTCTACCAAAAAATCAACAATGGCATCCGAAAAGGCATGCGCACAGCAAAGGAGAACTGGATAGAAGATCAATGCCAGGAAATAGAGAACAGTCTGAACAAGAACAACAGCAAGAATGCCTACCAGACTGTGAAGCGGCTGACAAGTGTCAAACAGCCCAAAGTCTCCACGATCCAAAGCAAGTCTGGCATATGCCTTACAGAAGAACAAGAAGTCTTGGACAGATGGACAGAGTACTGCTCTGACCTTTACAACCATACACCAAATGGAGACCCATCAGTTCTAGCATGTCCCGAGAAAAGAGAAGAAGAAATCCTCCCAATTCTCCGGGAAGAAGTTGAGGCAGCAGTGCAATCGCTAAAGAAAGGGAAGTCTGCGGGAGTGGACAACATACTCGCGGAACTGCTACAAGCAGGAGGAGAAGCGATGATTGATGCCCTCACTATTATCTGTAACAAGATCTGGCAGAGTGGGGAGTGGCCTATAGCATGGACCCAGTCGCTAGTCATCACTCTTCCCAAAAAAGGTAACCTTCAGGAGTGTGAAAATTACCGCACCATCAGCCTCATCCCAGTAAGGTCCTCCTGAAAATAATACTCAATAGGTTGAAACCCCAAGCTGAACAAATCATAGCTGAAGTACGAGCAGGATTCAGGGAAGGGCGAAGTACCACTGAACAGATTTTCAACCTCAGAATAATCTGCGAGAAATACTTACAGCACCAACAACGTCTGTATCATGTGTTCATAGACTTCAGCAAGGCGTTTGCCGAGTCTGGCATGCAGCTCTATGGGCAACAATGAAAGTGTACAACATCAGCCCTAAAACTGTTGAAGTCATCAAAAGCCTGTATGACAAGGCTACCAGTGCAGTCCTCCACAACAGCGCCACCGGGAACTGGTTCAGAACAACAATCGGTGTGCGTCAAGGACGCCTACTCTCTCCAACACTCTTCAATATCTTCCTAGAGCGCATCATGTCAGATGCTCTTGCAGATCATGAAGGCACAGTCAGCATAGGAAGTAGAGCAATCTCCAACCTTCGTTTTGCGGATGACATTGATGGATTGGCTGGAGAGGAACAAGAACTTGAACAGCTGGTACAGAGTCTTGACACCACCTCCAGAGCTTATGGAATGGAAATAAGTGCAGAGAAGACCAAAATGATGACCAACGACACCAATGGCATCAACACGGACATCAAAGTTCAAGGCTAATCTCTCAACACAGTGCATAGCTTCAAATATTTAGGAGCCATTGTATCAGACAATGGGTCCCGAGAGGAAGTCATCTCCAGGATCGCACAAACAATTGCTGCCCTGACAAAGTTGAAGCCCATTTGGAAGGACAGGACCATCAGTCTACATTCCAAAGTAAGACTGCTGCGCTCCCTTGTCATCTCCATCTTCCTATATGCTTGCGAAGCATGGACCCTCACAGCAGATCTCCAACGAAGAATACAAAGCATGTAGATGAGATGCTACAGAAGACTTCTGAACATTTCCTATACCCAACACATCACCAACGACAGACCATCACACAAGCCATTGGACAACACGATGACCTGCTCACAGTGGTGAAGAAACTGAAACTCCGATGGTATGGCCACGTCACCAGATCATCAGGCCTTGCAAAGACTACTCTGCAAGGCATAGTGCAAGGAGGTAGAAGAAGAGAGAGAGCGAAAAAGAGGTGGGAGGATAACATTCGAGAATGGACTGGTTTGACACTGAGCGAAACAATCAGGGCTGCTGAGGACAGAGAAAGATGGAGTATGCTGGTTAAACGATAATCTGTGGTGCCCCTACGACCTCCGGGTTACGGGACAGTATAGGATAGGTGACACAACCTGGAACGATAGTAATCCACATAAGGCGGGGAGTGGGGGGGGGAGTCTGATCTAAATACAACAAGTAGGCAGAACTCTGCTAGTCTCCCCAGCACTTTTATGATTTATCCAGGCACGCCGCTCTCTAGGGCCTAAGTGATACTGTGGGTTTTGAAATCGCGACGACTGTCTAACTCTGACTTCAATCGCTTGCTAAACGACTGAGAGGTCAAGAGGAAAGCGTGAGCCTTGGTCCCCTTCAAACCCTGTAGCTGAAAGGCCCGAGTAATAGCCGACACCGGGCAGAGCGGGTGGAGATACAAGTGAAGGTACAGAGAATTTTTGAAACCGCATCCCCTCTCACGCTCAATGCCCATCAATGTTGATTTTACAAACCAGCAGTCTTTAAAAGAGTGCTCAATGCCTCTCAATGTTTATTTTACAAACCAGCAGTCTTTAAAAGAGTTCTCAATGCCTCGTGTGTGACTCGCACGATAGATCCGATCGTTTTGTTTCGCAAAGCATTCAATAACAGAGTGTATTTACCTTTGATTAGATTTTGCGTTGTTGTTAGAAGAAGCTTTGTATAACGTTAATAATTTTCGCTAGTCGATATTATTGGAGAATTCTCTAGAGTTGCATGTTTATTATCGATCGACGAATTTAGATAGACCCACTATAAGCTGAGATTCTCTTATGATGAAGAATGTTGTATGACGTAAGAGAGTGATGACGAAGTTTAGTTTGAGTGGTTGTAACGCGTCACTCTGGAACGTTCTGACGTAATCTGGAGTCTAGAAAAACTATATAATTGATGCACTGTATAGAGAAAAAGTGAGAAGTGAAAAAGCGATTGTAAGCGATTGTTGATGTACGCTGAATAAAATTGGAAGACTTTATACGAAGACTGAGTGAACGGGTTGCGTGGATAAACGAATCCGAGTTACACTTATCAGGAGGATTCAAGCATTGGGGCTGAATCAACTACTGATAGAAAAACACTAAACGAGTGTAACATAATTTTTGATCATTTCTTCAAAGTATTCATTTTTTGCCTTTTTAACTAAGATACTAACCCTATTACTCAGTTTTTATTCTCTTCAATTTTTTTTTAAAGTTATCTCTGATCTTGATTTCTTAAACTATGGCAGGAGTAAGCCATGCTGGACAAGTTTTCTGTTTTACTCTTCTTCTTTGAACTGGTTTAATCACATTGGCATGAGAGAGAGAGAGAGAGAGAGAGAGAGAGAGAGAGAGAGAGAGAGAGAGAGAGAGAGAGAGAGAGAGAGAGAGAGAGAGAGAATATAAAAGTTGCTCTGTCAGAATGCTTCTCGCCTACTTATTTAAATTTGATATGTTTGACATTTAAGGAAGTTTCAAACTGTGTAACTTGTAAGAATCAACATATTAGATAATTCAGAAAACAAAACTCTTTCTAGTTCAAATTTATACATTCAGCTTGACGTTTAGGTGAAGTCGCTGGTGCCAGTTCTTTTGTTGTTGTTGTTTACGAAAAGTTTTTTTCTTTGTTTTTTGTAGCAAAAGGGTAGTTGACTCAGTGGCGTACGCAGTGTACTCGAATGTCAGGCGTCAGTTTGACAATGGCAATGAAGACCTTTAGATAGTTAGCAAGTCATTTTATAGGGTCCATATATATATATATATATATATATATATATATATATATATATATATATATATATATATATATATATATATATATATATATATATATATATATATGATTTTATATATGATGTTAATAGTTTTTGGTGTGATGTTTTTAATGCTTATTTTGACTTTGGCAGAAGAATTAATGATTATCAACCTGAGGAGATTCTCAGTGAACCATTTATGTGTAATGACAAAATTTTGATTGCCGAGCAGCCGTTGTTCAGTCAAATATGGGTTAATAAAGGAGTTTTTCAAGTTCAACATTTACTTACATAAACTAGAATTTTTTATCCACAATGCCTTTAAAAATAAATATAATATTGAGGTTGACTTTCTGTCATATCAAGGGTGATTAAACGCAGTTAAGGAATTTATTTTAAAAAAATAATAATGGTTGCACTTCATTAAAAAATGCGACAGCAAAATTTGAAAATAGTAAAGCACAACGAACTCTTTGTACTGTTCTTAAAGGAGCTAAAATTTATTATGACATTTTGATAAAAGACGGGGTACATCCAAATTGCTGTAGTAAATAAGAAGAACGAATTTTTGGCAATCTTAATTGGAAAGTTATTTTTAAAACATTGGCAAAGATTAAAGACATTAAACTAAAGTGGTTACAAACACGAATTGTTCACAGAATTTTGGGTACGAATATTATTGGTAAACAAATGGGGAAGCTGGAGGATGACCTGTGTACGTTTTGTAAATCAGAAAAAGAAAATATTCAGCATATGTTTTGGCATTGTAACGTTAGTAATAATTTTTGGATGACTCTTCAAAGATTAATTAATAATAAATGTGAAATTGTCCTTAACTTTGCGCTGGATGAACAACTAATATTGTTTGGTTGTCATGAAAGGGTTAAGACAGATGCTGTCCTTGATTTGATACTGCTGCTTGCAAAATCGTATTTGTATAGTTGTAAATTTAAGCAGGAATTACCTTCATTAATCGGGTTTACCAAAGTGCTTAAATCTTAATATGACATTGACAGATGGAATGCAACATTAACCATGCAATATGTGCAATTTGAAACACTTTGGCATTTATACAGGCCACTGTTTATGTAATATTGTTTCCCTTTATTTTCGTGTTTCCCTTTATGATCGTCTTTTATGTTTTAGGGTGTGTGTGTGTGTGTGTGCGTGCGTGTGTGTGTGTGTGTGTGTGGGTGTGTTTTTGGTTTTTTTTCGTTTCTTTTTTTCTATTTAAATTTAAAACTTCACCGTGCTAATGAATTAACAACAGAATGTATTAAGGTGTAATATGTTTATGGTGAATAATTTTTTTTAAAATGTATATATATATATATATATATATATATATATATATATATATATATATATATATATATATATATATATATATATATATATATATATATATATATATATATATATATATATATATATATATATATATATATATATATATTATTATTATTATTATTATTATTATTATTATTATTATTATTATTATTATTATTATTATTATTATAGATGATACCGCTACAACAGATACGAGTAGTAATGAAAGAAGCAGGGAAAACTTAATGCCGATGGAGAACACAGGAGCAGGCAATGGTCTGGAAACGTAGGTGAAGAGTAGTACTTTATTTTTATATAATCTACTTACTATTTCTTTATTGCAGAGGCACATATGGTACAACAAAAAAAGCATTATTTTCTACTAACATTTAATGAAAAATTGTGATCGCAGTCATCGTTAAACCCATTTTTCTCAAAATGGCTAACCCAGCCAGCACTTACTTCAACATAAGACATAGCATCTCCATTTTCTGTGGAGACGAAAATTGAACATATATCACTGAGAATGTAATGTATCTAGTTTCAGATTACCTGAATTTCACAAAGGGAACCCTGATGTTAATTGTTGGTAATGTGGCGGCATCACAAACAAATTCATCAAATACATTATAAAATTGTCTTTGCCATATTGATCTGGACTAGATCATCAATTCCCTTTATAAAACTAGTGAAAGACGTTCAATGTTAAAGGGGTTCTAAACGCGTATCCATTTTCTCTAGAACCGAACTCGGGCTTGTGTAAGCCCCAAGAATGTTCATTGTTTCAGGAGATTGCCGAGTGTTTAAATAACGCCACGGGAAAAGCCATGAATCCAGTCCTGCATAACAAACGGGGGATATTCCCTGAAAGCCCCCGTGGTCTTGATAGAAACTGATCCCTTGTCTTTTGCAACATCTGTCAGTTAGTTAGTTAGTTAGTCATTGCTTATAGAGCCTGTTAACACCAGGTCTTATGATTGGATGAACTTCTATACCCCGAGGCCTACACATTCGACCCATCTTGTAGTCCACAACGTCGCAAACGGGGAAAACCCCTTTTAATGATTGTCATCGCGAGAACGCGTTACCACAAACGTTACTACGGTTACATTTACTTCAAAAACATCGGTCAGACCACTTTAAAGTTAGAAATTATCTTTTGTGTAAAAACTAAAAGAAAACTTACCTACAACGTTGAATGACTAAGATATTAAAAAAACTAACAATACATTTCGTTATTTAGTTATTCATTGCTTACAGGGTCCAGCGGACAGCAAAGAACCGAATCAGGACCACAAAATCAAGACCACAACTTGGTTGAAAGAGGACTCACCCCTAATCCATATAAAAGATCTGCTGAAAAAAACCATAGTGGCACACTGAAGGCATTCCACCAGCCGGTCACTTTACAATAAAGGCATCCCACGCAGGGGACGCTGAGGCTATACTCTAATTTAACGAATGCCCGTTTAAAAAACAAACAACAAAACAGAGTATAAACATCATTATAAAATATCAACAAAACACATACTCGTACAAATAAAATGCCTACATTGTTAAATAATAATTTCATAGGAAGCCCTAGGGACCATTAATTTGGCAGAAAGCGTCCAATATTCCCAAGCTGACCCAACAGACCTCATACACAAATGAGGAGTTTTGGAAGAGTTTTCAAGAAAAAAGATAAGGTGACTAGTCTAGCGAAGAAGATAATAGAACAGAGTAGGAATGAGAAAGAACAAAGGAGAAAGACAGCGACAGTGGGAATTTAAAGCACTACATTTTCAGAAAGTGGAGATACCATTTATACAGAAACCCCCGGCCCTCCCACGGGGGAACAGTTATGTCTCTCAGCGTATCTGAATCAACGTTACCCAGTTTCTAAAGTTCGCTCAATTTACCTAGCAGTTTTAAAGGGAATTTTTCTGCGCTGTGAAGAAGGATATGTTATCATATCGCCTCAACACCAAAACCACTTGTTGGACGCCGCAAGGGACGCAATCGAACATATGAGTGGCCTAGTTATCTCCCTTAAGACTTGATGAAGACGTTGCGCTGGAAGGTACCAGAGAAACTAATGCCATATTGTCTAATCCTTTAATCCTGCCAAAATGAAATAACAGCAGCAGGTACGTATGGGGCAAACGTCATTTTCCACTATCAGCCAACATCTCGTGTGTGTCACCGAGACAGAGACAGACAGATAGAGACAGATAAAGACAGACAGAGCCATTTAGCCAGAGTGTGTGTGTGTCTCCCTCTCTCTCTTATTTAGCGCTTTTACAGGTCAAGAGCTGCTCAAGGGGCTGGTGGAGAATATAATACAATAATGTTTAGATGACGTTTAAATATGATAAAGTTCTTGTTTTAAAATTGTTGGCGTTGAATTTTTATTTATGTAAAAAGTGGCAGGTTTAAATGAGTGTATAAGTGTATTACACATGCAAGGGTGCTTAACACAAGCACTAATTGTAAGAATAAGTTGTAAGCTTAAAAGTGTTATCCTAGTAAGATTTTGTAATTGTAATAAACGTTTAAAGTATATTTTTAAAATCTTTCTATCTCTCTCTCTCACATACACACACTCCCTCTCTCTCTTTCTTTCTTTCCCTCCCCACTCATCTTTTTCCCTCTGTCTTCCTTCTCTCTCTCTAAAATTGTTCGCCAAGAGAGGTCCAGTGGGTGTATAGGGTAGGCACCCATAGAGGGAAAGCAAAGTAATATTAGGCACTACGGGAATAGGCAATTTGAAAAAGATCCCGCATGTGAGACGCTCCCGTTGTGATAATGGTGACCAAGTATGGAGGCTTAGCCGAGATCAACGCTAGGGCGTCTGCGTTGGGTCTGCGTGTTTACGTCAAACCTAACGCCTCCACCATGGGATGATGATGATGATGATGATGATGATGATGATGATGATGATGATGATGATGATGATGATGATGATGATGATGATGATGATGATGATGATGATGATTGGGAGAAGGACAGTGATTATGAAAATGATGAGGAGGACGAGGGTGAAGCGCCAGCGTGGGGCATTCCTCGGATAATCTCTCTCTCTCTCTCTCTCTCTCTCTCTCTCTCTCTCTCTCTCTCTCTCTCTCTCTCTCTCTCTCTCGCTCTCTCCCTCTCTGTCTGTATCTACCTCTCTCTCTCTTTTTTTGAATGTCTCTCTTCCTCTCTCTGCGCTCTGCGTAGCTGAGTTAAGATAACATTTATGTTTCAGTCAGCTCTCCTTCTTATTCGTTTCAGTATTAACTTCTTGTTTTCTAAATCTTTCGACGGGGTGGTAGTCTGGAGGTTTGCCTAGTCATGCTTTCTGATTACTGATCGCTCACATTTTTTATACGATATGTTGAAGAAAATAATAATGTGGATTACAATAATAATACAGGATGTTATCACGCGCTATTTCTTCAATCGAAATCAAAGCGCGGCGATCTGAAGAGATCCCTATTACAAAAGCCGGAATCGAAATCAATTTTTATTTTTTATATTTTAAATTGACTGCATCCAATAAAATTACTGAAGGCAGGGAGGAAACCGGAGTACCCGGAGAAAACCGTTTACTGAAAACAATGTTACTGATGATGCTGAGGAGGAGAGTGATGTTGATGAGGAGGAGGAGAGTGATGTTGATGATGATGGGGAGAAGGAGAGATGACGATGATGATGATGAGGAGGAGGAGGAGAAGGGTTCGAATCACAGATGGCAAGATGGCCTTTCTATCCACCACGATTTTCTTCTCAGTCTCCAACACAATTTCCTTTTGCACCAACGTCTCCACAGAAAGCAAATTCTTTTTTTAAATGACAACTAAAACTCAACAATTGTTGTTGTTGTTTTTTAATGAAGTAAATAAAAAGATTTTGTTTTTTCCAATCCCTGACTTAAATTAGGAAAGCAAAAAAAATAAATAAATTAGGAAAACAAAATAATGCAGTTCTTCCTTTGAACAGTCACTTTAAAACAAAAAGAAGAAATCCACTTTGTAATCTTCTTCCATTTAATTTATAAAAATGTGTGCTGTTCGCAATCAGAAAGTTTATTAGGCAAGCCCTCTCCATTCAAATGTTTAAGAAAACTAAGTTGCTTATAATGAAGTTCTTGATAATGACAAGGATAAGAAAAATGCTGATTTAAAAGAAAGAAAGAAAGAACGAAAGAAAGAAAGAAAACTGAAACATAGCGTTAACTCAGCCACGCATAGAAAGCATCTGAGGACTGCCAAGAGATAGTTCTTCTGGACTTGTCACAGCACAACAGTCGCAAACCTGCATTATCTACAACAACAACAACAAACAGTCGGAAGATGGTCATTTCAGTAAGCGGTCGAAGAGATAAAAACTGGAATATAAAGGGCACAAATTAGACCCACGTGATAGCGATACAGAGGACTTAAATGTCAAAGGAGATAAAACACACCAGATGAAAAGGTTCTTCAGGAGTTTTTACAAAAGCCAAATAAGGTACTACACACAATCATGGTCGCGAGATTAATAAGGAGAAAGAGGGACTTGAAAGCGATAGCAGGCTATGGTGCTCGGCAGACACCCTTGGTTTACCCACCAACCTCAGCCCCCTACCACCAACCCTACCCTTGTCCCACTTACCACCACCCCCACTCCCCACCCCACCTTAACCCCAACCCCACAAAAGAAATTATGTTGCAAAGGTGAAAGGAAGGAAATGCCTAGGTGTAAGAGTTGCCTCGGATGTCTGATGTCTGGCATGAAATGCGAGCGGATTCTTTCAGAAGAATGATCGTTTTTGCTGTTTTATATTAAAATTTTACTTTTGAATTGTTCGAGGTTTCGCACTGTCGGAAAGCGCTTTTCCATGTTTTTGGACCACACATTGCCTTTTGTTTTATGCTATGTCCAATCTCCCTTTTCTCTCCAAAAACATGGGTAAAGTGGTCCTCTGTCAGTTGCTTGCTCACCTAGAAAGATCCGACCTCATAGAACCATTCCAGTCCGCGTACCGACGACATCATTCGACGGAGACGGCTCTGTTGCCCGTGGTAAACATTCTGTTGTCCGCCTGTGATCGAGGTCATGTGTCAATCCTGTCCATGCTGGATCTATCGGCCGTATTTGATACGCTGGATCACAACTTCCTACTGCAAAGATCGCATGTGCGTTCGGTCTGTCCGGCAGTCATGTGGTGCTTCCAGCCCTACCTTATCGGTCGCACCCAGTCCGTGGTTGATAATGGTCTCAGTTCGAAACCAACCACTTTGACATACGATGTTCTACACGGCTCAGTTTTGGGTCCGCTTTTGTTCAAATCTATATCCAGCCTTTGAGCTCAATCATTAGCCAGTTTCAGATGGAATACCATATGTTTGCTTACGATACCCATTTCTAAAATCCTCTCTCATCCCAGTTCCCAGCCATTCTTTATATTACCCAGAAAACGACAAAGTCAGTAAAATCATGGATGAACACAAATAAACTCAAAATGAATGACGACAAAACATCAATCATCCCTATAGTTTAGGAACAAAACCTCAAGATCATTTCCGATTTCACCTCCATCGCATTGTCTGGTACTCAAATTAACTTCTCGCGGTCTGTCAGAAATCTTGGGGTGCTTCCTGACAGGTCTGTCTCCAAGGATCAACACATCAGTTTAGTTTGTAGAGCCATCTTCTTTAAAATTCGGAGAATAAATCACCTCATAACTTTTCTGTCCCTGGATGCCACAAAACAAACAACTCATGTTTATCTTTGTTATATATAAATTAGACTATTGCAACTCGCTTTTTGTCGGGCTTCAAAGGGCACAGAATAACACCGCACGCGTCGTCCTCTGGAAGCGTAAATTTATCACGCGCAGTCTCTCTTGAGAAATCTTAACTGGCTTCCGGTTCGCGCAAGAATCGAGTACAAGATTGCGATGCTGTGCTATCTGACTTGTTTTCCAAGTACCAGCCGGCCAGAAAGCTTCGCTCTATTGACGCCGGTCATATTGCTGTGGCGCGCATCCGCCTGGACATATTCGGAAAACGGGTTTTCTCATTTGCCGATCCTACCGTTTGGAATACTCTACCAAAGCCCCTTCGCGATCTACCCACTTTCCCGCTTTCAAATCTGCTTTGAAAACACATCTGTTTAGGAAATACTTTCTTGACAACTGATCAGCCACTTTGTCTTCCCCGGATTACTTAATTACTGCCATCTTCTCATGAACGTATTTTTTTTTACTTGTTCATGCTGATGTGCTAAAATATTTCCAACTTCCATAATATATCTAATTAATCTCCCATAGAATGTTAAATATTGATTGTTTTAATGACTTTTTCTTGTGTGTGTGTGTGTGTGTGTGTGTGCATTACCAATTGTCATGTTTCAGATTTTTTAAAATCACATTTCGTATTTTTGCATGTTATTTCCTTAATTTAAACTTTGTAAATATGTTTTATGTAACGTGCTTGGAGCTTCCTTGTGAGGGATAAACGTAGACCTTAAATGAACTAATTTAGTATTATTATGCCTCAGGTGAGTCTTTACAAGAACGCTGACATTGGAATTTGTAGGCAACTTTCAGATTGTGATCAATAATGACAACACTTTTTTGTATGTGCAAAATATAAAAATATAAAAACAACATTTAGTTCCAGGTATAAATCACAATCAATCCTTGACTAATTGTTACCGGGGAAAGGTCGATTCAGCCCCGATGCTTAAATTTGTGTAACTAGAAATTCGTAGACACGCAAGCCCGTTCACGCAATAACAAGGCAAGAGTCGTCGTTTTAGAGTGTTCCAAATTTATTCAGCCAAAGACGCAAACAGAATCAACAACTGCATTCAGAAATTATCTCCAAAATAAAAAAAATATTTACTCGCAGACATCGCTTCTTTTATATTCTCTTTACTGTGTAGAAAACGTTAAAAAAAATCTAGAATGAAGCACGCAATCAACAACCAATCGAAATTAAACTCGTCACCGGAAATACAGCACTGTGTTACGTCATATAATGTTCTACATACTTCGAACACCTGACTACCTGGTACGTGAAAGATCTCGAATCTTCGGTCGGTGATCAACAAATAATCCCAGAAAGGTCTCAAAATTGCTACCACAGTAATGACCTAAGGAAACAATCAATCACTATGTCAAGCTTTTCTAGCAACAGCATAGAACCAAAACAAAGGTAACTAAGCTCCATGATTGCACGCTTTGTTCATAACACAACATTCTAATTATTTTACGCGTCTTAATCGTAAAACTAACAGATCATAATGAACCCCCCCTCCTTACCCTCTTTCCCCAACCCCCCTCCCCCCGCCGAACAAAAAGGCGGAAGAGGGCTTGATCGAGAGATAAACAGTATTTCTTAAACGCACTTGAGCAGGAAACCCACCTTGTTGACACCAATTTTTCTGTCCATGCATTTGTTATCTTCGGCATCCAAGGTTAGCATCAGAGGAGTATCTGAAGCCGTTGTGTCTTTTTCTGTATTCAAGTTCTACACCACTGTCTAATAATCACGATTAGTCAGCTATCAACATCAATGGTACTTATTATTTTTATAGTGTGCTTCAATGGAGGCTAGGCCATAACAGAAGATCTGCCATGTTCTACGCAGCGCTTGATTGTTGTAGAAGTCATGTAGAAAGAAAAACATGAAAGGAAAGCGGGAGGGGAGGGGCTGGTGGGTGTTAGGGGAAGGTAAGGACAGGGGGGTGGCAGAATGGCACAGGGGGAGGGGGAAGAGAGAAGGGAGAGAGAGTTATACTCAGACTCAGACATTTTATTCATAAACAAGGATAGATACAAATGTTAGGCGGGAACATAGTCTTACAATCGTTCCTCCCATCATTCACACTCACAGTCTGCGATTTCAGTCATTAATGCCAACGACGAAACAAATAACTATATTAACGCGACAAAACACATACCTATAAGAATTATTATGCAGCATACAAAAAAGATTTATGAAATCAATAATGGTGCTGCAATTACACAATACATAACAAACAACCCGCTGTATATAAAATTATCAGGTGATATAATTACACATACATTCAAAGACGCATCAAATGCAGATCAAATTATCAAGTAGCATATTGCGAAGTTTAACACAATAATTGGTTAAGGTAAAGTTCCATAATTTACGTTTGAATGAAGTGAAAGAGTGGTACACAATCTACTGCTTAAAGGAAGAGAGCTTCATATTAGAGGTCCTGAGAATGCAAAACTAATCTTAAACAGGTCAAGTCGTGTTCGAGGAAGGATATATTTGTTGGACCCGTAATATTCCGTCGCAGTTAGTTAAATAGATTAACGTCCCCGGACACATAAGCGTATGGGGACGATTGACATTTAATAGAATGCTTATATAAGGTGGTGTCAGGCCCTTTTGCACTTTAAACAAGAGGGTGACAAGGTTGAATGAAAACTGATGGTATGAGGACATTAGGTTTGCTGCTTTAAGTTTTTACGATGATAAAAGACTAGGATCATCAATGATAATCTTCCCTGCTGTACGGCGCAAGGAGTTTAGTTTATTGACATGCACTTCTCCTGCACCACACCATACTGATGGCGCATAATTGAAATGTGAACGGCAGTGGGACTTGAAAAAAGATTTCTCTCGCATCAGGACCGACACACATTTTTAATTTACCTAAGAGGTACAGATTTTAGGAGAGAAGTTTTCAAACGTAATCTACATGTTTATGCCATCTAAGTTTATGATCAATAGTAACTCCAAGCACGCGATGAGTTTCAACTTGTTCAACAACGTCAGAGAGAGAGAGAGAGAGAGAGAGGGGGGGGGGGAAGAGAGAGAGAGAGAGAGGGGGGGGGAGTAAGGAATGGTTGGGTGCGGAGAATAACACGTTTTCAGGTTAATGGTTATAAGACGAGTCTTTCACTTCCATACAAATTTCAGAACAAGAACAAGAGGAGGAGGAAAGTGGAGAAGAGGAGAAGAAGAACAAACAGAAAAAGAGAGAACAAGAACAAGAAGGAGAATTTTTTTTTTAAGGCGCAAAAAATCAGACATATTTTTTCAATATCAACAAAGGTCAAATAAGAAGAAAGAAAGATTAGCAGAGTAAAAACAATTTTAAAAATGGAAGAAGATAAAAAGAACGACGGAAATGAAAGGTAAGAAGACAACATGCTATTTGTCCAAAAGCACACATTGAAATGTCTTTCCATAGAAACCAATGATGATATGAAAGAAAGACGTAAAAGAGACAGAAGCAGTAAAAGGACGGAAGGAAGGAATGAGAGAAAGAAACAATTTTAATGAGAAGAGAAAGAAAGAAGGGAGCAGAAAGTAAAAGAATGAGGGAAAGGAGTTGCAAGATGTTATTTGTCCGAATGCACTCGTGGAAATATGATTGTGTTCCCAGAGAGACAATGAAACAAAGAAGAGAGTAGAAAACAAGCAAGGAAACAAAAAAAAGAAGGGGAACGAGTCGGTGAAGAAAAAGAAGAAGAAATGGAAATGAAAAACGGCATCGAAGAGGGAAGGGGGAGAGAGAGAAGGGGAAGAAGAAGAAGACGAAGAAGAAGACGAAGAAGAAGAAGAAGAAGAAGAAGAAGAAGAAGAAGAAGAAGAAGAAGAAGAAGAAGAAGAAGAAGAAGAAGAAGAAGAAGAAGAAGAAGAAGAAGAAGAAGAAGAAGCAAATAAGGAGGAGGAAAACCAAGAAGAAGATACGAGAATAAGGAAATTTAAAATCAAATTAATATATTTTAATTTACACACTGAAAAAAGATTCCCACCCTCCTCCCACCACAAAACAACCCCACCCCTCTAGCCTCATACTTACCTTACATCCCTCACCACCGCGCATGCCTACTGAACAAAACATTGAAACTAAACAAAGATAGAGAAAAATACAGACAGACAGGCATGCACACACACCTACACACACGTACACACAAACACACCCTACACATACAACACACACATGGTTACGAACAAACCGAAGAAACACGCACACACAGGGACAAACACAACGGTCTTTTTTTGTCTTTGTTTTTTTAAAGCAAATATATTGAAAGCATACTCACAAAAACTTGGTCCTGCTGGGAATTCCTTTGGGGACCTGGGTCAGATTCTGTCCAGAGCAGTCCACGGCCATTTCTGCATCATTACACAGGCAGCTGCTTGGGCAGTCAATACTGGCGCTGTCGGCAAAATGGGATCCGAAGCCGAATCTCCCTTGGCCCAGTGGGAAGAGAGACTCTGACAAGTTGGCCGGAGAGGAGTTAAATGGCGATGAACCGGCTGCGGCGAGGCTGATCTGCGAACAAGCCAGGATCACCGCCATCAACGGTAGCATCTTCCTCCACGACCATGTCGATGATGATGCCACTTCCCGTTGCCTCGGCACAGCTAATCTGTTTCCTCTCGTAGTTGCTGCCGTAGGTGTTGTCGCGGTTTTCATCTTGAATGAAGAAAACGTCGCTGACGCAGTTTTTGTTGACGACATCGCTGTCGTTTTTTCTATTGCTGTATGTAGCATCCTCATTTTCTTCGTCACAGTGATTTTCATTGTTGAAGTCGTCGCTGCACAAATGTTAGGAGCAGAAGGTGAAGTAGCTTTGTGTATGTCACCCATGTCACCAACGCATTCTAGTCCATGTTTCTGTCGTTGGACAGTAAATTCTGCTGAAGCATTAGCTGAGAATGTTTCCCAATTTTCGTTCTCACAGCATGGTGAACACTGCACTGCTATTTCAGGCTTCCTCTCCGTATCCTCAGCATTATCAAAAGAATCTTTAGCACATACTGCGACAGGTATTTTAGCAAGTGTGACAGTTTTCTTCCAGTTCAAATTCCTACTTCCAGTTCGACACCAGCTTTGCAACGCCAAATCTATGTTTTCGTTTTTTATGAGATTTTTCTCTTGCTGCCATAATCCTTGGGTAATGGCACCTTGTCCCAACGTTGACAAGGTTGGTGCTGAACGACACGGCTGGTTATAAAATCATTTCATCCAAGTTTTCCTGTCCAGATCCAAAATGCCACATTCTGTGATTTTCAGTTGCAGATTTCAAACAATATTTCTTTCTCCAAAATGTAGGCCTACACTTTGCTTTATCTGAGAATGCTTTTGTATGCATTTTAAGCCATTTCCTGTGAGGACCTAAGTTCTTAGATCTACAGTTCGAAGTTTTACCAGAATTCTTCAGCGTTGTTTAGCTTATCGGAATACGCTAGATATTTGTGTTACGAGAACCTTAGCGAGAAGGTCTTCGTTCGCTGCTCAATTTTCAGGCCAATGGCTAGAAGGGAAAAAAGAAGAAACTTTGAATGTGATAAGGTCTACGTCCACTTTGAATTTCTAGGGCGGTAGCATGAATGCTTCAAAATACTGCCGCTGTTATTTGGTCGTTCGTTCAAACTTCAATGGTAAGGTAAAAACAATGAGGCCAAATATTCCTCAACACAGAAGAAATACACTTCTCACTCGGGCACTTTCGTTTTCGTCAATTTGTAATCGAAAGACCGCTGTCCAGGATGTGAAACACAAGATTATATATATATATATATATGCAAAAGGGCTGAAAACAGAAATAAACAAAAGAACATATACACCTTACAGTTTTAAAACCCTTTTTCCGGCAAGTCCGCGCATGTCACTCGATGCTATTTTAAGTCGCGTCGCACCTCAAACAGGTGCTCCGTTAGGCTGCTTCCACTGCTGTATCTATAAATAGTATCGTCTCGCGAATCGCTGTCTCGTGGACGAGATTTCATGTTTTTTTTCCGATGGTATGCAAAACATGGTAGATCGTTTTCAAAAACGTGCACTGCGATTTTTTTCACATCGATAATCTTTATGACAATGTTTCGAGGAACTAGCAGCCTTTGCGGACAGTGATTATTCGGACAGTGTATTTTGAGGGATTTGATGAAGGCCATCTAGTGCACATTGGTCCAAATACGGAAAGCGACTTGGATATTGATTTTGAAGCATTGGAGATTGATTTAAGTGAACTCAACTAACTGAACTAATAACATTTTCTGAAATATCACTAGACTAATACATGTTGAATTTACAAACTGTTAAAGCAAATTTCAGTTTCTTCTTCTTCTTTTTTCCTTTTTCTTCTTCTTTATTGATAGTAGTAGCAGTAGTTACTTAGTTATTCATTGTTTATAGGGTCCAGCGGATCGGAAAGCAAAGAGCCGAATCAGGACCACAACTTGGTTGAAAGAGAACTCACCCCCGATCCGTATAAAAGATCTGCTGAATCAACCCAAATGGTAAAACTGAAGGCACTCACCAAGCCGGTCGCTTTACAATAAAGGCATCCTATGCATGCAAGGTACGCTGAGGCTGTACTCTAATTTATTGAACCGCCGTTTACAAAAAACAAAATAGAACATAAACATCATTATAAAATATTAACAAAACACATACATATAAAATGCCTACTTTGCTAAATAATAATACGATAGGAAGCTCTAGTGACCATTATACAGAAAGCGTCCAATACCCCAAAGCTGACCCACAGACCCCATACACAAATGAGGAGCTTTAGGAGAGTTTAACAACAAAAAAAGGGTTGGTGACTGGTCTAGCGGAGAAGATAGTAGATTGATAGAATAGAGTGAGAACGAGAAGGAACAAAGGAGAAAAATAGCAACAGTGGGAATTTAAAGCATTAAATTTCCACAAAGTGGGGATACTATTTATACAGAATCCACCTACCCCACGGAAGGGGGAGGGTAGTAGCAGTGCTTCAGTAGTAGTAGTAGTAGTAGTAGTAGTAGTAGTAGTAGTAGTAGTAGTAGTAGTAGTAGTAGTAGTAGTAGTAGTAGTAGTAGTAGTAGTAGTAGTAGTAGTAGTTTGATCATCTTCATCTTTATCATAACTGCAAAATAAATGTATGTTCAAATTGCGGATTTTAGCACTATGTTTGGTCATATTAGCTGTGGTTGAGCTCATTAATAGAATCCTTTGTGTTTTTGAAAAGGAAATGATCATCTCATAGGTAATTAGGCAGAACCCCTGTTTTTATTTTTAGATCAATAAGAGTAGTGATTGCTTTAATTGCACATTTGCACGACGAACTTTACACACTGAACGTACTTTCAAATAACCCAACAAATCAGGAAAAACGAACTCACAGACACACACACACTGACACACACAAAGATACAGAGACAAACCCACGGACTTATTAAATTAAATTATTCATTCAACCGCTTATCTTTTTATATAGTTATAGTCGACATTTTGACAAGAGTGCAGCAGGTCGCACATTAACAATCAAATAAATTAACCACACAAATAAAACGAAAAAAGCAGCAGCAACAAAACATAAATAAAAGCGAATTCGGGAGATATTCCTACACACCCACATAAAGGTAAATCAAAACATGTTTATCTACCATATTGAGTCAACAGTATTAAAAAAACTACAAACAAATCAACTCACAAGCAAATGCACTACACACCATTGATTATGTAGATACACGCCATGCTTAGTTATCCAGACAAATAGGCTTAATTCACGATGTTCAATTAAGTTTCAAATTTTCAAACCAACAGAACATTAAGAAAGGTGCCAACACACATCCTTTAGTTAATTACGTTAACTGAGTGTATACTAAACCCACTCTGAATATAGTGCACAATATCTCATGTTAAGAGAAAGATCAGTAGAATTTATATATGTATACTGAACAAATAATAAGGTCTCCAATCTTCCCACGAAATTTTTTTTATTGTTTCGCCCAAATACAAGGCTTCCTCAGAACATTTATCCCAAACACACATGTATGGATACTTACAGAAATAAAATATCAAACGATATAATAATCCGCGAATTAAAGATAATCTAAGTTTACAGAAAAAAAAGGGCAGAGAACTCAACCGGATTTATAAATTAGTCTAATAATAATAATTCAAGAGAATAGAGATACATTTCAAACCTAGACTTACTTTCTGTTTGAGGCATATAGATATAGATATACATATATATAGATATATACCTGTATTAGATTTCATATGTTAAAAGAAAAGTACATAAGCATATACATTTTTTTCTTTCTTACTTCCCAATAATGTCTTGCGAAAAGAAGTTTGGTCCTTTTTTTAAACCTCAAGGTCACAACGTAAAATGAACATTTTGTGTTTATAAATTAATTCATTTATTAAAATGAACACTACTAAATAAAACAATAATATATTTAAAAAATAAATAAACAAATAAATAAATACATAAAACAATGTTTTAGAAATAAATAAGGTAAATTATAAATAAATAAATAAATAAATAAATAAATAAATAAATAAATAAATAAATAAATATATATATATTTTTAAAATAAAAGCAATAATCAAACTTGCCCAAATAGGTTGAACCCAAAGTAAAATGCAAGGCATACCACATTTATACAGAAAATGTAAATGTATTTCTTATTTATTTCTTCTAATAATTGGCTCAAAACAAAAAAAAGGTAACAACTCGAAGTTTAAACGTAAAACACAAATGCTCGATTTCATGAGAGAGAAAAAAAACACACATTTGAAGTGTCCGATACTGGCCAAGCACAAAACCAAGTGCAGTTCGTGTACCTCTCGCATTTCATTTACAAACAAAATCTCCCTTTTGCTTCCTCAACAAATTTCTGGTTTCTTTCGCCAAAAACATTGGCCCCGAATTAAAAGCTACGCTGAGAGAGAGAGAGAGAGAGAGAGAGAGAGAGAGAGAGAGAGAGAGAGAGAGAGAGAGAGAGAGAGAGAGAGAGAGAGAGAGAGAGAGAGAGAGAGAGTGAGAGAGAGAGAGAGAGAGAGAGAAAGAGAGAGAGAGAGAGAGAGAGAGAGAGAGAGAGAGAGAGAGAGAGGGAGGGAGGGAGGGAGGGAGAGAGAGAGAGAGAGAGAGAGAGAGAGAGAGAGAGAGAGAGAGAGACAGAGAGACAATAGCGCTGGAAAAAACCGATTCACTACGATGTCAATAAGGATTGACAGCTGTAGAAAGAACCACCAATGGCTATAGCGCAATCCATAGCACGTGACCTCAGGCGGCGACAGAACTTTACTGACCATTCCCGTCAATTTCGCTATGTTTTGCGCAGTTGCAAGCGTATTTTTGAAACTGAGGAGAGTACACATTCTCGAAGGGCACGGAATGCGCTACATTCTGCGCTACAGTCCTTTGTCGTTTTCTTCTATAATGTTATTGATGTTTAGATGGCCTTTAGATACACGAATACGAATACGAATTAATTTATTTGTCGAACTTTCCTAATGTAAACAAACTGGTTTTCTTTGAAGACAAAGTGTCAAATTTAAGAAAATATAGAAGAAATTCTTCAAACATGTTGAGCTTATTTTAATATTATTAAACGAGCTGAACGTGTTCTAACGTTATTTACAACGTTGGGCGCCAGATATTATGACGTACTAATATAAGCTTATATAAATATCAAATATATACATATACCAGATATACATACATATATATATATATATATATATATATATATATATATATATATATATATATATATATATATATATATATATATAAAAAATCGTGTATATATACCCGATATATATATATAGATATATATCGGGTAGAGAAAGTGAGAGAGAGAGAGAGAGAGAGAGAGAGAGAGAGAGAGAGAGAGAGAGAGAGAGAGAGAGAGAGAGTTATCTGGACCCAGAACCTTAAGTGTGCTTTCGACACTGATGGCGACTCAAACATGCAAAATGACATCAGTGTGTGTACGGAACGTTCAGTAAATGAGATTGCGTTTTCCGAGATACGCTCTTCACTTGCCAAGCACGCTGTTACTTATGGCACTAACTCACCTGACTCGCCTGATACTGACTGGCCACAACTCTCGGGTCTTAAATCAAATACAACAACACTGATTCTGGGCGATTCTGTGGTAGCAGGCCTGCATGAAACCAAGATGTCAGTGGCAAAAGAGAAGTCCAAGGTTGTTACAATTTCTGGGCTGGACAGGTCATCCTTTCTAAAAGCGCTGCGGGGTACGACTATTCACCATGATGTCACTCCTTGGTTCTGCATATAGGCATTAACGACTGCAGACGTGGTTATGTGCTGGGTAACTCAACGTGGTGTGCAGTCGTGACAGAATGTTGTCGCTGTTTCCCGAAAGCTAGAATCATGCTATCTACGTATCCTACCACATCGTGATGGTCATGATCACATCAGCTCTTGTATCGAAAGCTCAAATCACTGCCTAAAACAAGTCTGTCAACAATTCGCTGGAGTTGATGTAGTAGACAATGACACTGCATTCTACACCAAGAAAGATGGTGTTAAAGCATGCTGGATGAGGGACGCTGTGCATCCGAACACTCGGGGTAGCAGTGGCCTGGCTGTCAACATCAAACGTTGCTACTCTGCATCTTTTAAAACAAGTATGCAAACCCAAAGCCATAACGTGCCGTCGCAGGACCCCCGTTGTGTCCAACTGAAGGGTGATACCATTAGTCAACGTGGCAGCTTTCAATATGACAAGGTTCCACAACGACCATCAGGTGGTCTACACCCAAATCCCTCGCTGAACCGAAAGCCCCAGCCTCTGTGATCAGCGGTCGTTGAAAGGACCCACTTGTTTCCTCACAGCTCCTCTGACGCTGTTCCCCGCCAATGGTCGCCACAACCGCTGTTGAACGACCTCATGAGCCCCAGGACAGCCCATATTAGCCAGAAACAACAGCAGGTTCACCATGACAACCCTTTGGACCTTACAAAATAGGGTCAGTCAGCGCCCTTAAATAATAAGGAGAAGAAAGTACGCTTTGATTACTTGTCCCGACTGCTCACGGGAAACTAACTGCGCTGTTACATTTTATAACATTTGACTGTGGTTTAAAATAACCCAGTTAAATAGTTTTGTTCAATAAGTGTATATTATATCTACTCTTTTGTTTCTAACCCCACTATTCGGAGGATTTACAGTAAAATATAATACGATCTGTGTTCTATCGCAAAGTTAAAAAACAACAAAAAACCTTTTCCCCTATGACTATTCCTTATAACATTGACACAGGTCAGGACTTCACCTGACATTCTTGTTATTAAAATTCTGGTTCTAACGTAATTGTCAACTGTAACAATATAACGCTCTAATTTGAATTTTACTCTTATTTGAGTGTAAGCAAGTGTTAACTTTCATTAAACGAGACAGTTTTAGGTTCCTCTGAACTCCCAGAGGCAATTGTGAGGACTTCAGCGTTCATTATCGTGCTTTACTTTATTTGTGAGTCCATTATTTTATTGTCGTGATAGGCAACCTTTAAAAGATCACATTATTTTTACAGTGCATAAGTATGTGTATTAGCATTTAATTCAAAGCACCAGCACTTTTAATAGCAATCTCTCAAATGTATATAATTTTACTTACCCAGATTACGTTTTAACATACTGGGATAACATATGTATATATATATATATATATATATATATATATATATATATATATATATATATATATATATATATATATATATATATATATATATATATATATATATATATATATATATATATATATATATATATATATATATATATATATATTTATTTATTTATTTATTTATTTATTTATTTATTTATTTATTTATTTATTTATTTATATTTATATAACAAACCATTGGACAACACGATGACCTGCTCACAATGGTGAAGAAACGGAAACTCCGATGGTATGGCCACATCACCAGATCATCAGGCCGTGCAAAGACCATCCTGCAGGGCACAGTGCAAGGAGGCAGAAGAAGAGGGAGACCGAAAAAGAGGTGGGAGGACAACATTCGAGAATGGACTGGTTTGACACTGAGCGAAGCCATGAGGGTTGCTGAGAACAGAGAAAGATGGAGTATTCTGGATAAACGATCATTTGTGGTGCCCCAACGACCTCAGAGTTACGGGATAGAATAGGATAGGAAGCAAACAAATTCAAGAGGAGTTGATGAATTAGGTGGTAAAAGTAAAATATTTAAACTTTCTGCTTCGCTTATTACTGAAACTTTAGCTTATATATACAATTGATGCATTGACAAATCATGTTTTCCTATCACGTTTAAACAAGCTAAAGTTATTCAGATTTTTAAGTCTGGTGATAGTTCTGACCCATCAAATTATAGATCCATTTCAATTCTTTCTATCATATTTAAACCGCTTGAAAACACGTTAACAATCATATTCTAGACCATTTCACAAAAACAACCTGTTACATGAAAATCAATCTGGCTTCAGAGCTAAGCATTCGTGTCATACAGCTTAAGAGCTGCTATTATATAACAATGGATTAATAATATTAATGAGCACACATTTTCCGGAGCATTATTTGTTGACTTCGCAAAAGCGTTTGATGTAATTGACCATGACCTCCTATTACAAAAATTACAATTATATGGCTTTAAATCATTTAATCTTCTAAAATCTTTCATTTCTGACAGAGAGCAGTGCGTTTTCATTAATAACCAAACAAACCAGTTTGAGGTTCTTACTACTGGAGAACCTCAAGGATCGATCTTATGGTCTTTATTATTGTTTGTTTATATAAATGATATTACCCTTCATATTTATACTTCTTGTGAACTCTTTGCGGATGACGCCACATTATACTCCCAGGATATAGAAATACGTAATTTAGCCTCCTCTTTAAAATTAATTACAGGAATGGGCTGAAATTAATCACATGACGCTTAATCCAGACAAAACTAAATCCATGCTAATTACAACTAGACAAAAAAGGCAAAGTTCTTATATGAAACTCCCTCCATTAAAGCTTTGCAACAAAACAGCTGAAGAAGTAGGCTTACAATGGCTTAAACGTCTTGGCGTGACATTAGACGATAATTTGTCTTGGTTGCAACATATTTTCAATGTTAGTAGAACTAACTATTTCCAGAAGGACTAATCAATTATCAAGGAATAAACGTTACTTAAATCTGCAGTCTCGTAAACTATTCTTTTTGGGACATATTCAACCATTTATTGATTATTCTTCAACTATTTGGGATTCTGCTAGTAGCAATGCATGAAGCCTTTATTTAGGATTCACAAACATGCAATAAAAATGGTTATTCGTAAAAACAAAATCTATCTGAATGATTACAAACAAATCAACTTACTAACTCTTGCCAACAGATTAAAATGTAATAAAGGAATTTTCATGCATAAGATCCTTTCTGGGAATACACCCTCATATTTTTATTTTCTTTTTTTCTAGGAAAACTACCAGATTTTCTACCAAACAAAATATCCTATTTCCAAGAATTGATCTGTTTAAAACCAGTCTGTCATATTCAGGTTCCACTTTATGGAATAACTTTCCAGTTCTCCGCAGTGCAGTCACTAAATACACATCCTTTACAGCACATTAAAATTAGTTAATTAGCTACTTAGCGCAAGAGTCCTACATTCATAACTTTAATTAGATTGTTTTACATAAGTTGTATGCGTGTGTGTGTGTGTGTGTGTGTGTGTGTGTGCGCGCATATATTGATTATATTGTTACATTATGATGTTATTGTTATGAAGTTATTTTGTTATACTAATTGTTATTGTTACAAGCCCAAGGGTACGATGTAAAAAGCACACCCAGTGTTTAATCTTTTACCCTGGTTAAATAAAATTGTTATCTTATTTCTCTCTCTCTCCCTCCCTCCCTCGCTGCCTCCCACGCACACAACGCTGGCGTTTGCTAAAGTGATGTGACACTTCCACATGATGATCTCCCGCTAAATTCAATAAGGAAAATGAATCTGAAAGTAGCTTTCATCACAACAAAAACCCCAAAACAAAAGCATCCAACACTCATTGTCCTTCCTGCGTCATTATGGAAGCCAAAAATATCACATTTAAATTTTCTTCCCTTCCCACCCCCATCACAACCCACTCCCCACGTGTCTGTCTCTCTTTCTCTGTCTTTTCTTCAAGAGGTTGCATGTGAAAGGTTTTTTTTAGTATTTAAGAGTAACAGGCTTGTTTTTTAAGATTTGAACCATTTTATAATATTTTAAGATAACGTCACTCTGGTCCTGATTTGGCTTGGAAGAGTCCGCTGGACCTAAAGCAATAATCATGTAATGTAATGTTTCCTCTTTCTCTGTCTGTCTCTTTTTCGCTGTCTTTTCCTCTTTTCTCTCTCTCTCTCTCTCTCTCTCTCTCTCTCTCTCTCTCTCTCTCTCTCTCTCTCTCTCTCTCTTTCTCTTATTTAGAATTCCTGCTAATAATACTCGTTAAGGCATGGTCTAATCTAAAAATATAGGCTGAAGTAAACGTGCCTTTAAAAAAATTAAAAATAAGAAATATAAAAATAAATAAATTAATAATAATAATAATAATAATAATAATAATAATAATAATAATAATAATAATAATAATAATAATAATAATCTATCTCTCTCACCCCCCTCCATCCCCATTTCTCTCTCCCCCCACCCCCTTTCTTTCTCTCTCTCTCTCTCTCTCTCTCTCTCTCTCTCTCTCTCCCTCTCTCTCTGCCTAACACACTCGATTACATGAAGCATGAATATACTTTAATTAAGATAATTTCTTTTCATCATTCAATTGTCTCACCCACGGACGTATCAAAACACTGTTAAGATGTTTCCGGAAGCGAGAGCGTAACACCTGTTTCAGCAAACACGTGATAACACGCACCACACCTTAAACTTTGCTTTTAATATCTGGAAGTTCTTTGAAATAGTCGGGAATCAGAACGAGCCAAATGTCGGTCTATCTGTCGATCTGTTTGGCTGTCGGTCCGTCTGTTGAACCTAGATGTGGCCTTGTGGCGCAGTGGTAAGTCGCCGGTTTCCTATGCCGAAGGTCGCGGGTTCGTTCGATTCCCGCAAGGGGCGAACGTATGTGACTTAGGTACGAGATTATTTAGGTCACCGAGGGTTTTCACCGGGTACTCCGGTTTCCTCCCTTCAAAAATGGTATATTGGATGCAGTCAATCTAAAATTTTACAAATAAAAATACGATTTTTTTCCGTCTTTTAATGCCGACTTGCTTTTACACCACATGTTTGAGTAATCAATGTGTGGGGGTTGTGTACGGTATGTGGGAGCGGATGTGATATGTCAGCGTGTATGTTGTTGGATCGCCGCGCTTTGAGTCTGATTTAGGAATAAGACGCATATAGCATCCATTATTATTATTATTATTATTATTATTATTATTATTATTATTATTATTATTATTATTATTATTATTGTAGCCGAGCGGAGCATTTGACTCCCGTCTCTCGGCTACGACCTTGAGAAAACGGTACAACCCGAGCTGTCAATGTTTATTGATCCCTCGTAAGAGGGACATAAAAATATTTGCCCTGCAAGGCGGTGAAGCGTAGTTGGTAGTAAACCGGTTTGCCGGCTACTAGTGCCACGACACTCGCTGCAAAGTCACTGCCACTGACTTGCATAAAATGCCTGCCGACAATGTAGTCCTGCTCACCACCAAAAGCAGAAGACGAATGGAAATTCGACAGTTGTAAGCGTACCGAACCGTTTTATTTCAACTCACAGTTAAACAACATTTAAAGCGACAGTTCATATCACCACACTAAGCTAATACACTAAACGAACATTATTATTACAACATGCAGTTCGTATCACAACTAAAATAATAATCTAAATGAATTTTCTTATCACTACATAACATTACTTTAAGCCATAGTTCGTGTCATAAATATAAATAAACCATACTGTTAATTGTTTTTCATGCCACAACTAAAGCAATAATTTAAATGGTAATTCATCTTACCATAAAATCAATTTCAATCACGCATGATTCATAGGATAACAATTAATAGTTCAAACTTAAATTCACACCTACTAACACAAGCAATAATTTATATTACCAAAAGAAACACACACAAAAACCCCATGATTCAACACCTAAGTAAACACACATCAGAAACTATTATTGGAACCAACTTTCACACGACTACCAAAATAATGCATCAGATCGTAATTGTAATAACAATAAGACAATAACAGAAACTCAACAAAAAGAAGATGCACAGGGAAAAGTTACCAGCACATAACCTCAATGAGAGGCTCGTTTGAAACGACGACACTGCTCTCTGTTACTCCATTTTCATGCTAACACTGCCTGAATGGAACTACTCGCTGACACTGTTCGATGATCGGCTCGAAAGGTTTTGACCTGACTAGCTTGGCTCGCGTTGGAGCCAACAGTGGCACGACAAAAAGTGACCATCGGCTATAACTGCGCCGCCACAGCACTGGACACACGCCGCAGTAGAGAGAAGAGAATCGTTGGACAGTTCTAACGATGCGCTCGCTGGTCGGGGCGATGCCACGCCGTCAGCCACTTTCCTTTACTCCTTTCTGTCTCTATTCCGTCTATTCCGCAGTGAGTGTCTCGATTTTGGTGAGGCGAAATGGTTGATATAGTCTAGCGGTTTGTTTCGATCTTGGTGATGCGAAATAGTTGACAGACATTTTGTTAATTATTATTGCTATTATCTTAATTTATTTGATTACCATTCCACCGCACGCGCGCGGGAATGTGTGCGTGTATGTGTGTGTGTGTGGGTGTGTGTGTGTGTGTGCGTGTGTGTAACAGGTCAAGCTTCTTCATGAAGCAGGAATGTTAAATTTCGATGTAAGCATTTGTTGTTTTTTCTCGTAACGGTCGTAGAACCTTTGGATAGGCACGAAAAAAAAGTCCAAGTATTATTATTTATAGTTGTGTTTTGACGAAGAGAGGAAGGAAGAAGAAGGTTAAGGAAAAGGAGGAAAGTAGTGGAGGAGGAGGAGGAGAAGGAGGATGGAATATAAAGGATAAGGATGTGTAGGAGAAAGAAGAGGAGAGAGATAAAGGAAGAAGCAAAACGATGATGATGATGATGATGATGATGATGATGATGATGATGATGATGATGATGATGATGATGATGATGATGATGGTTTAGACTAATGAACACATCCGGTTTGCTTTCAAATATAATAATATTGCTTTTTAAAAATGTTTGATTCCCCTCAAAGTTTTATTCGGTTTAAAAACAAAACAAGGAAGTATGTTCCTCCAACTGTTTGCGGAAGAGCCTAAAGCAAAATTATTTATTACTAGTGGTTTTGTACCCTGGCAAGCCAGGGTACACAGGTTGCTGTTTAAAATGTAGACAGAGAGACAACTGTTGTCTGCGAGTTTCATTTGGACGATGATACCTCCCCATATCCCCCTTGATACCTCCCCATACCCCACCCCCTGATATCTCTCCGTCCCCCCCATGATGCCTCACCATACCCCCTTGATACCTCCCCGAACCCACTTGATACCTCACCATACCTCCTTGATACCTTCCGTATGATATTTCCCCTTTGATCGGTTCGCAGGTATGGATGAAAGGAATCGACCATCACCATACCCCCTTATATATACCTGTATCCCCGTTATGCCTACCCATGCCCCTTTAAACCTACCCGTAGCCCCCTTTTACCTACACGTACCACCCCATCCCGATCCTTGGTACTACTACTACTACTACTACTACTACTACTACTACTACTACTACTACTACTACTACTGAATATAGAATAATACAAATAGAAATCATAAAAAACACCAAGGTTTTAAAAGAAAATTTGATATAAGATATATAAGATATAATAATAATAATAATAATAATAATAATAATAATAATAATAATAATAATAATAATAATAATAATAATAATTAAATAATAATAATAATAATAATAATAATAATAATAATAATTTATTATTAGTATAGATTGACAGCAATGGATGCATTGCTAAGTAACACTTACAGTATGATATTAATAATATACTATACAATAAAATAGCAAATAAAACAATAGCCTACATTATCTAAAGTACTGATCTACCAAACTTTAAAAAAAACTACAATAGTGTGTGAATTTGTGTATGTGTAGGGTGTGGTGATTGATGTGTTCAGTATGATTGAATCATAACAAATTGTTTTATAAGTAAAATAAGTAAATTAGAATAAATAAATAGTAAATAAAATAACAGTACTGTAGTTGATTATTGAATATCAGACATCTAAATTACACATTCCCTGTGAAGAAAGAATCAGCATTATTTTTTATATATAATAATATATCATCTTTGTGAGTGTGTGCGTGGGTGTGTGTGTGTGTGTGTTGTGTGTGTGTTTGTGAGTGAGAGTGTTGCATATGTGTATGAGTGAAACTGAGAGCGTTTGAGAGAAAAATTGAGTATTGTGTATAACCCTGTGTTTGTTAGTGTATGTGACGGGGTTTTTATTGTTGCTGGGCTCTGCACAATGGACTGCTATTACCTCCTTGTCTTAGTCTATGGGGATAGCTAGTTATCTCCCTATGACTTCACTTAATACATTTATTTGTTTAGCTCGGTCTGTGTTTAGGCTGGGGTACAAAGATAGATAGAAAAATGGTAAAAGATCACTGTCACACTAGCTTTCACACGGCAATGAATCATACAAGTCCAGCCACTTGATAACAGTAAAAATCACACATTTATTTCTTCTACTCTATACACGATCTTCGAAGTACGAAACTAACTTACAAGTTCAATTGTCAATGCGAATGGTTCGCTCGCTGATAATCTAGGCAGCTTTTTCATCATAGGGCACTGGAAGAGTGGACTACTGTGGTCCGGTTTATAAAGAGTTTTAGTGCACAGTTTCTTGTGGCACTTAACTGCGTGGTTGAAGCGTTGCGTTGAGGTCGCTTTTGGGACAAACTGTGTTGTCTTGGAGTCTTTGACTTTGTGGTTCGTCGGTTGGGCTATCTTCGCACAATGCTGGAGATGCCTCGGCAGCCACTGTACGCGTCGACTTGGTTTTGTCGTTTGCTGAGTTGGGCTCACGATATAACGCCTGCTCGTCTGTAACATATGAGACGAAATTCTGCACAACCCTGTATAATAGGTCTGTGCAGAGCGTCTCACTGAAGGCCAAAGTAGCCCTCAGTGATAGCTCCACATCTCTATACATAAGCGACGAACATTCTGCTAAGTCTGTGGTCCACTGGAATCTCCACTCTAATTTCCTATACATATATAAATATAAATCGTGGCTAACTATACACATAAAGAAATAATAATATTATAAACATTCTCGGGTACAGTCACTGGTCTGCAAGAATACATATAGGTTAAACAATCGTGGGTCCGACCGGTCGACAACATGGCGGCGCAGCCGGTCGTGTTTCGCCACGTGCTCACGCAATGTTGGACTAACAATTCAATTCTATGCATTGCAAATTTCACAAACATAATTTCAACAATAATATAAATACATCACGATTAAACAGAAGTATGTTCATTTACCTGTTTGACAATGTCAGGCCGTGGCTACTTGATTGAATTCGAATATTCAACAAGTACTGCTGTCTAATCTTCTCAGGAGAGATTTTTGCTTGAGTGTACTGTGTACTGCTCAGTGTTTCAACGAAGACTGACTCTCAACCTGGCTTCTGACTGTCCAGGTAGAACTGGTTCTACCTAACCTATCTGTGTTCTGATTGGATGAAACAACTCTGAGTGGCTGTAAAATTCGAAGCTGGATCGTAGGCTGCGATGATGTCATTTACACGGCGCTGCGCGTCAAGCTCGCAGTGTGTGTACACATCAGTTATACTTTCATCGTCTGCTATAGACTAACAGTAACCTTCTAAGTCTACACTGACTAAACAAGCAAAATCTTAAATTGTGCAGGGTAAACAGGTCCTCTTGTTTCAGTGTATACACAGTGTATTTTTGGGCGTGTTTTTTTTTCTTTGGTTTGAATTTTTTTACGCTTTGAAATGAACCAAAGTTCACATTGTGTTTTTAAAATCTAACCGAGATTTCAAGGTGTCTCTAATCCTATCCTACCCTACTCTGTAACTCAAGGTCATTGAGGCACCACAGATGGTCGCTTAACCAGCATACTCCATCTTTCTCTGTTCTCAGCAACCCTCATGGCTTCGCTCAATGTCAAACCAGTCCATTCTCGAATGTTGTCCTCCCACCTCTTTTTCTGTCTCCATTTTCTTCTGGCTCCTTGCACTGTGCCTTTCAGGATGGTTTGTGCAAGGCCTAATGCTATGGTGACGTGACCATACCATAGACGTTTCCGTTTCTTCATCACTGTGAGCAGGTCATCGTGTTGTCCAATGGCTTGTACGACGGTCTGTCGGACTTCGTTGTTGGTGATGTGCTGGGTATAGGAAATCCCCAGAAGTCTTCTGTAGCAACTCATCTCCACGCTTTGTATTCTTCATTGTAGATCTGCTGTGAAGGTCCATGTTTCGCAAGCGTATAGGAAGATGGAGATGACAAGGGAGCGCAGTCTTATTTTGGAATGTAGACTTGTGGTCCTGTCTTTCCAAATGGGCTTCAACCTTGTCAGTTGTTTGTGCGATCCTGGAGAGGACTTCCTGTCGGAAACCATTGTCTGATACAATGGCTCCTAAATATTTGAAGCTATGCACTGTGTTAGGGATTGGCCTTGGACTTTTATGTCCAATTTGATGCCATTGGTGTTGTTGGTCATCATTTTGGTCTTCTTTGCACTTATTTTCATTCCATAGGCTCTGGAGGTGGTGTTTAGCCTCTTTACATGCTGTTAAAGTTCTTATTCCTCTCCAGCAAACCCATCCATGTCATCAGCAAAACGGAGTTTGGAGATTGCTCTACCCTTTATAGTGATGGTGCCTTAGTGATCTGCAAGGGCATCTGACATGATGCGCTCTAGGAAGATGTTGAAGAGTGTTGGAGAGAGTAGGCATCCTTGACGCACTCCGATTATTGTTTTGAACCGGTTCCCGATGGCGCTATTGTGGAGGACTGCACTGGTAGCCTTGTCATACAGGTTTTTGATTATTTCAATAATTTTAGTGCTGATGTTGTACACTCTCGTGGTTACTCACAGAGCGTCATGCCAGACTCGGTCAAACGCTTTCATGAAGTCTACACATGATATAGATATTGTTGGCGCTGTAGGTATTTCTCGCATATTATTCTGAGGTTGAAAGTCTGTTCAATGGTACTTCGCCCTGCCATGAATCCTGCTTGTTTTTCAGCTATGATTTGTTCAGCTTGGGGTTTCAACCTATTGAGTATTATTTTCAGGAGGACCTTGCTGGGATGGCTGATGAGGCTGATGGTGCGGGAATCTTCAAATTCCATATGGTTACCCAGGCGTCGGATGTTTGGTCCTCAGAGACATTCTAGCTACTGTCATGGGTTGCCGCCTAGTCTCCATTAGACTTATTACTATCCGTCTGAGAGCAGCCCTTTTCAACATCGCCATCATACAGGCCCATGCCCCAACATCAGACTATGACGACAGCCAAGTGGAGGATTTCTATGAACATCTACAGGCTGTCCTTGACCATGTGCCGAAGAAAGACATAGTCATAGTGCAAGGCGACTGGAATGCCAAGGTTGGCCAAGATGCGCACCACCACTGGGGAGACACATGTTGACCCCACTGCAACAACGAGACAAGTGACAGGGGTCTGAGACTCTTCGAGTTTGCCAGATACAACAATCTGATACTGGCAAACACGCTTGGTCTCCTCAAAAAAGTTCAGACGATGAACATGGCACGGTCCCGGTGGGGAGCATAACAACTAGATCGCCCACATCATGGTCAAGAAACGCTTCAAATAAAGCATCAACATTGGCAAGACACGCAATTTTCCAGGAGCAGACATCGGAAGTGACCACGATCTCGTGATGATATCTTTCAGGCTCCAAATGAAGAGAGTAAACACAGCAAAGTGCACTAGACTGAAGTTCGACCTGGACGAACTGCAAGACCCGGAGGTGGCAGAAATATTTCAAGCCACAATTGGGGGAAATTTGCACCACTGCTGGTGAAGTAGATGTCCACACCATGACCACCGCCTTCAGCTCAGCTGTGACAGATGGCGCCACTGAGATCCTTGGCAAGCACCGTCCAAAGAAGAAACCGTGGATCACACCTGAACTTTTGGATCTGTTTGATAAGCGAAGAGAGATGAAAACGAAAAAGAACACCTCACAGGGAGCTGATGCCTACCGAAAAATCTACAATGACATCCGAAAAGGCATGCGCACAGCAAAGGAGAACTGGATAGAAGATCAATGCCAGGAAATAGAGAACAGTCTGAACAAGAACAACAGCAAGAAGGCCTACCAGACTGTGAAGCGGCTGACAAGTGTTAAACAGCTCAAGGTCTCCACAATCCAAAGCAAGTCTGGCATATGCCTTACAGAAGAACAAGAAATCTTGGATAGATGGACAGAGTACTGCTCTGATCTTTACGACCACATACCAAACGGAGATCCATCAGTTCTAGCATTTCCTCAGAACAGAGAAGAAGAAGAAATCCTCCCAATTCTCCGAGAAGTTGAGAAAACATTGCATTCGCTGAAGAAAGGGAAGTCAGAGGGAGCGGACAACATGCCATCGGAATTGCTTCAAGCAGGAGGAGAAGCGATGATTGACGCCCTCACCATTACCTGTAACAAGATCTGGCAGAGTGGGGAGTGGCCTACAGCATGGACCCAGTCGTTTGTCATTACTCTTCCCGAAAAGGCTAACCTTCAGGAGTGTCAATATTACCGCACCATCAGCCTCATCAGCCATCCCAGCAAGGTCCTCCTGAAAGTAATACTCAACAGCAGATCTATAACGAAGAATACAAAGAATGGAGATGATGTGCTATAGAAGACTTCTGGGTACTTCTTATACCAAGCATACCACCAACGGCGAAGTCCGACGGACCATCACACAAGCTATTGAACAACACGATGACATGCTCACAGTGGTGAAGAAACGGAAACGCCGATGGTATGGTCACGTCACCAGAGCATCAGGCCTTGCAAAGACCATCCTGCAAGGCACGGTGCAAGGAGGCAGAAGAAGAGGGAGGCAGAAAAAGAGGTGGGAGGACAACATTCTAGAATGGACTGGCTTGACACTGAGCGAAGCCATCAGGGTTGCTGAGGACAGAGAAAGATGGAGAACGCTGGTTAAACAATCATCTGTGGTGCCCCTACGACCTCCGAGTTACGGGATTGGATAGGATAGGATAGGATTTTTTTTTTAATTGTTGTTGTTATTATCTTTTTTTTGGGGGGGTGGGTGGTGGGGACATATTGTTAATATGATTGTTGGTGGTGGTGGTGAAGAACTAGTTTTTAGAGGGAACTACTAACTAAACCAGCACCAGACACTGATCGGTTAGCGACATGTTTTGCACAGCTCTCGGAAAACCGAAAATTGAGCTGAGTTCAATAGTATTTTTGGGCTCGGTCTTCTTTCTACGGTCACTGTTAAATTGTTATTATAGGCTTACAATACTAACTACAGAAAGGCCGTTGGTAGAGTTTGTAAAATTACAAAATTTGCAAACAAGTATATATTATAAGTTAAAACAAAAAATTATACCACTACGACAATTTGCCTGTAGAAAGTTCGGCAGTGGCCTCCACAACTAACCGCACAGTGAACCCAGTATTTCTCAAGCAAAAAGACATCCCGGACTGCACAACAAACTGGCCGACAGTGACTGAAACCTGTGTGGCTGCTGAGAAAGTCGCTGGACATGGGTCGATGCTCGGCGGATTAATCCGGCCAAAACAAAAAAGGCCAGACCTGCATTTTTAGTGAAGGGAATGAACTTACGCAATGTGTCACGTCAAGTAGCCAACACCCACCCCTTCATTATGCGTGACGACACTGGGGACGAAAGCCGTCGACCAAGGTGTGGATCGATGAAATCCCCTTCTCTGTAGCCGTCTAAGATCGAGCACCCCCATTGGGGTGCCGGGAGTTTCAGTATAAATAGTATCCCCACTTTCTGGAAATTTAGTGCTTTAAATTCCCACTGTCGCTGTCTTTCTCATTTGCTCTTTCTCATTCCTGCTCTGTTCTATCAATCTGCTATACTATCGTCTTCTTCGCTAGACCAGTCTCCTACCTTTTTTCTTGAAAACTCTTCCGGGACAAGACACCTTGTTTGTGTATGAGGTCTGTTGGATCGGCTTGGAAATATTGGACGCTTTCTGCCAGGTGGTCACTAGGGCTTCCTATGATGTTAATATTTAGCAATGTAGGCATTTTATATGTATGTGTTTTGTTGATAATTTATAATGATGTTTGTATTACTATTTTGTTTTTGTAAACGGGGGTTCGATAAGTTGGGGTGAAGCCTCAGCCGTCCCCTGCGTGGGATGTCTTTATTGTAAAGTGACTGGCTGATGGAGGGCATTCAGTTTTCCCACTAGGGTTGTTTCAGCAGATCTTTTATGCGGATTGGGGGTTGTCCGGTCCTGATTTGACTCGGAAGAGTCCGCTGGACCTAAAGCAACAATTATGTAATGTAATGTTATGTCTAAAATCGAGCACGCGCTGGTGAAGGTCGGCTGTAAGCTGAGATCTACTATTACACAGGAAAGGGTGAGGGAAGCCGATAGAAAACTGACCCGTTTCCTAACCGGACGTAGGTTCGTTCTCATCATAATCACTACTATACCATTGGACAAGGCACTGAAAGTGAGCTTCTTCACTGCCAAGTTGTACCGTATGGAACTATCCTTTCGTATCCTATCCTATCCTATCCCGTAACTCGGAGGTCGTAGAAGCACCCCAGATGATCGTTTAGCCAGCGTACTCTTATCTTTCCCTGTCCTCAGCAACCCTGATTTTCTCGCTCAGTGTCAAACCAGTCCATTCTCTAATGTTGTCCTCCCACCTCTTATTCGGTCTCCCTCTTCTTCTACCTCCTTGCACTGTGCCTTGCAAACCTGATGATCTGGTGACGTGGCCATACCATCGAAGTTTCCGTTTTTTCACCACTGTGAGCAGGTCATCGTGTTGTCCAATGGCTTGTGTGATGTCGGACTTCGTCGTTGGTGATGTGCTGGGTATAGGAAATCCCCAGAAGTGTTCTGTTGCACCTCATCTCCATGCTTTGTATTCTTCGTTGGAGATCTGCTGTGAGGGTCCATGTTTCGCAAGCATATAGAAAAATGGAGATGACAAGGGAGCGCAGCAGTCTTACCTTGGAATGTAGACTGATGGTCCTGTTTCCCCAAATTGACTTCATTCTCGCCAGGGCAGCAGTTGTTTGTGCGATCCTGGAGAGGACTTTCTGTCGGGACCCATTGTCTGATACAAGGGTTCCTAAATATTTAAAGCTGTGCACTATGTTGAGGGATTGGCCTTGGACTTTGATGTCCATGTTGATGCCATTGGTGTTGTTGGTCATCATTTTGGTCTTCTCTGCACTTATTTCCATTCTATAGGCTCTGGAGGTGGTGTCAAGCCTCTGTACCAGCTGTCCAAGTTCTTGTTCTTCTCCAGCCAATCCATCAATGTCATCCGCAAACCGAAGGTTCGAGATTGCTCTTCCTCCTATGCTGAATGTGCCTTCGTGATCTGCAAGGGCATCTGAAATTATGCGCTCTAGGAAGATGTTGAAGAGTGTTGGAGAGAGTAGGCATCCATGACGCACACCGATTGTTGTTCTAAACCAGTTTCCGATGGCGCTGTTGTGAAGGAGTGCACTGGTAGCCTTGTGATACAGGCTTTTGATGACTTCAATAATTTTAGGGCTGATGTTGTACACTCTCATGGTTGCCCACAGAGCTGCATGCCAGACTCGGTCAAACGCCTTTTTGAAGTCTACGAACACATGATATAGATGTTGGTCCTGTAGGTATTTATCGCAGATTATTTTGAGGTTGAAAATTTGTTCAGTGGTTGTCACGTGGGTTTATGGGTTTTAGGGCTCTGCACAATGGAATGATGTAAACCTCACGCTTTATCCGATGGGAACTGCTAGTTAGTCACCCTGTGGACTACTATAATAAATTTATTTATTTAGCTCGGTCTGTGTTACGACTGGGTTACAGAGATATATAGAAAAATGGTAAAAGATTACTGTCACACTAGCTTTCACACGGCTATGAATCATATGTAGTCCAGCCACTTGATAACAGTTAAACATCACACATTTATTTTTTCTACTCTATACAAGATTTTCTAAGTACTAATCTACCTTAAACGTTATATAGTCACTGTGAATAATTCGATCGCTGATAGTCTATGCAGCTAATAGTTCATCCTTGGGCACTGGATGTTATTGTTCATGAGAAGTGGACTACTGTGGTCCTGTAGCTCTCAGTTTTTTGTGCACACACGTATATAGACTTAGCTGTGAGTCTGGCGTGCTGTGCTGTGGTCGGTTTGTTGACAACGGTGTTGTCTTCTTCTGGTTTTTCCCTGTGGGTAGACTGGTTGGCTTTCCTCGCGCAATGCTGGGGATACCGTTGCAGCCAACTAATGCGTCGACGTGGTTTCGTCTGAGGCAGTGTTGGGCGCACTACAGAACGCCTGTTCGTCTGTAACATATGTATGACGGCCTACTAGCGCCAAAACCGAGAGTTACCATTATCACGAGATAATTGAAATTATCACGTGTTCTGTGTAATTTACAGAGATACCGGTAATCCGCAGTGTTAATTAATAATTATCAGTATTTGCCACGCTTTCCTAGCGCCAAAACCTGACAATTACTAATATCATGAGATAATTACAATTATCAAGAGATAATTACAATTATCAAGCGATAATTACAATTATCACTGAAAATTATAAATATCAAGATGAGTGTGCGCGGCCCGATGCGCTATGCGCATGCGCGGCAGCGGCACTGTTCCCAGCACGCCTGGGGTTTTGGCCCTAGTAAAGCGTGGCCAAAACTGAAAATTAGTAATTAACACTGTGAGTTACCGGTATCTCTGTGAATTACACAGAACACGTGTTAATTACAATTATCACTGATACATGTAAGTTTTGCAGGTTTTGACGCTAGTAAGCCGCCTAACCAGAATTAAGCATGATCACGTGAAAATTATAATTATCAAGTGAAAATTTTAATTATTATGTGATAATTACAATTTTCAGTTTTGGCGCATTTCCAGGCGGATTGATAGAGCCAAAACTGAAAATTAAACATGATCACACAAACATATTTGTAATTTTCAATGATAATTGTAATTATCTCTTGATAATTGTAATTATCCCATGATATTTGTAATTATCACATGATAATTGTAATTATCAGGTTTTGGCGCTAGTAGGCCGCCATACATATGAGACGAAATTCTGCACAACCTTGAATGATAGGTGTGTGCAGAGCGTCTCACTGACGGTCGTAATAGCCCTCAGTGATTAGCTCCACATCTACATATATAAGCGACGAACATTCTGCTAAGTCCGTGGTCCACTGGAATCTCCACTCTAATTTCCTATACATTCCTAAATATAAAACATGGCTACTTATACACATCCAGAATTAATAATATTATACACATTCATTTGCACTGGTTCGCAAGCACACATATAAGTTAAACAACAGTGGGTCCGTACATAATTCAAGATGGCGTAGGGCCGGTCGTCTTTTTGCCTCGTGGTCAGCTACGCCACGTGTTCGGCAAAGTTGGGCTAACAATTCAATTCTATGCATAGCAAATTTCACAAACATAATTCAACAATAATATAATACATCATGATGAAACAGAAATATGTTCATTTACCTTCGTGACAATATCAGGCCAGTGGCTACTTGAGTGAATTCGGATTTACACAAGTACTGCGTCCTAGTCTTTCTTGGAGAGAACTACTGCTCCTGTGTAGCAGTGTACTGCTCCGTGGTTTGAACACGACTGCCGGTTCTTCTCTACATTCGAAGTAGTCAGACCTCGTTGAGCCTCTTCTAAGCTGTGTTCTCATTGGCGGATAACTGACTTACCTAACGGCGTTACGATGATGTCATTGCCTTTGCTTACCGTCAGCTACCACTGTGTGTAATCTGCAGTAGGCTACTGCTACGCTTGATTACTTCCATCGTCTGCTGCCTAACTTTGAAATTCTAATATTACATAGACTAACCAAGCTAAATATTAAAATAAGCAAAGTAACACTAGTCATCTCACGACAGTGGTACTTCGCCCTACCCTGAATCCTGCTTGCTCTTCAGCTATGATTTGTTCAGCTTGGGGTTTCAACCTGTTGAGTATTATTTTCAGAAGGACCTTGCTGGGATGGCTGATGAGGCTGATGGTGCGGTAATTTTCACACTCATGAAAGATATCGTTTTTGGAAAGAGTGATGACAAGCGACTGGGTCCATGGTGTAGGCCACTCCCCACTCTGCCAGATCTTGGTATACATAATGGTGAGTGCGTCAATCATCGCTTCTCCTCCTGCTTGAAGCAGTTCCGCGGGTATGTTGTCCACTCCCGCTGACTTCCCCTTTTTCAGCGATTGCACTGCTGCCTCAACTTCTTCTCGGAGAATTGGGAGGATTTCTTCTTTTTCTGTGTTCTCTGGACATGCTAGAACTGATGAGTCTCCGTTTGGTGTGTGGTTGTAAAGGTCAGAGCAGTGCTCTGTCTGTCTTGTTCTTCTGTAAGGCATATGCCAGACTTGCTTTGGATCGTTGGCTTGGGCTCTTTAACACCTGTCAGCCGCTTCACAGTCTGGTAGGCCTTCTTGCTGTTGTTCTTGTTCAGACTGTTCTCTATTACCTGGCATTGATCTTCTATCCAGTTCTCCTTTGCTGTGCGCATGCCTTTTCGGATTTCATTGTTGATTTTACGGTAAGCATCCGCTCCCTGTGAGGTGTTCTTTTTCTTTTTAATCTCTTTTCGTTTATCACACAGGTCCAAAAGTTCAGGTGTGATCCACAGCTTCTTCTTTGGCCGGTGCTTTCCAAGGATCTCCGTGACGGCATCTGTCACAGCTAAGTTGAAGGTGGTGGTCATGGTGTTGACATCTACTTCACCAGCTCCCAAAATGAGCAGTGGTGCAAATTTCCCTCCAATTGTGGCTTGAAATATTATTGCCACCTCCGGGTCTTGTGGTTTGTCCAAGTCGAACTTCAGTCTAGTGCACTTTTCTGTGTTTACTCTCTTCAAGTGAAGCCGGAAAGACATCATCACGAGATCGTGGTCACTTCCGATGTCTGCTCCTGGAAAAGTGCGTGTCCTGCCAATGTTGATGCTTGATCTGAAGCGTTTCTTGACCATGATGTAGTCGATCTGGTTGTGATGCTCCCCGCCAGAACTTTGCCATGTCCATCGTCTGAATTTTTTTGTGGAGACCAAGCGTGTTTGCCAGTATCAGATTGTTGTATCTGGCAAACTCTAACAGTCCTAAACCCCTGTCATTTGTCTAGTTGTTGCAGTAGGGTCCACATGTGTCTCCCGCAGTTGTGGTGCGCATCTTGACCAACCTTGGCATTCCAGTCGCCTTGCACTATGACTATGTCCTTCCTCGGCACTTGGTCAAGGACAGCCTGTAGATTTTCATAGAAATCTCCATTTCGCTGTCGTCATAGTCTGATGTTGGGGCATAGGCCTGGATGATGGTGATGTTGAAAGGGGCTGCTCTCGGACGGATGGTAATGAGTCTACTAAGGACTTGGCGGCAACCCATTACAGTGGCTAGAATGTTCTTGTGGACCAAGAATCCAACTCCGTGTTCGTGTCTGTCATCTCTATCGCTGAAATAAAGCTTGTGGCCTTTGTCGGTCGTTGTTTCACCTATGCCTGTCCAGCGCAGTTCGCTGATCCTTAAAACGTTCCATCGATATTGGTCTATCTCGTGGGCCAGTTCTTCTAATTTTCCCTCCGCATTTAGGATCCTGACATTCCAGGTTCTTATGACGATGTTATTTCTGGTGCGGATCTTGCTAAGTTGTCCATCAGTAGCACACTTATCGCCTCCGTTCTGGTGCCCAACGGAAGGCGCTGTCCTTGTTGACCCGGGCGACGACCGATCCGGTATTAAGTAAATGGTTTTATTCATCATGCAGTGTGTCTTGGGCAAGAAAGACCTGGCAGGGCCCAATCCTCTCCAGGCTGTTGGCCACAGCCGATATCCACGAATACAGTGTGGCTCGCCGTAACCCCGAGCACGTGGTCGTTGAACCTGTAGTAACATGAGGTTCCTCCGTCCTGGCCGGTGACTTCTGTCTAGAAGACTTTCGCCCAATTATGCCGTGCTGACATCACCCCTGTTAGTCGCCTCTGACGACACGTCGGGAAACGTTGGGTCTATTCTAATCAGTGCCCGAACCTACAGGGTTCACTGCCAAGTTGTACCATATGGAACAGAAGCTGGTAAAAAAAAGTCGGCCGTGTGTTTGAGATGCTTTGGAACTGATCATCACGTCTCGGGAACTACTAACTGAACCAACACCAGACAATTTAATATGGCGACTTCCCTTTTGCTTAATGCTCTGCTGGTTGCTAAAGATGATGCTGCTGCTGCTGCTGATGATGATGATGATGTTGATGTTGATGATGAAGAAGAAGATCATCATCATCATCATCATCATCATCATCATCATCATCATAATGATAATAACGATGTAACGATATCAACGATGATTATGTAGGGTAGAGACCTTTACAACCATACACCAAATGGAGACCCATCAGTTCTAGCATGTCCCGAGAACAGAGAAGAAGAAGAAATCCTCCCAATTCTCCGGGAAGAAGTTGAGGCAGCAGTGCAATCGCTAAAGAAATGGAAGTCAGCGGGAGTGGACAACATGCCCGCGGAACTGCTACAAACAGAAGGAGAGGCGATGATTGATGCCCTCGCCGTTGTCTGTGGCAGGATCTGGCAGAGTGGGGAGTGGCCTATGCCATGGACCCAGTCGCTTGTCATCGCTCTTCCCAGGGGGGGGGGGGGTGACCTTCGGGAGTGTGAAGGTTACCGCACCGTCGGCCTCATCAACCATCCAGGCAGGGTCCTCCTGAAAATGGTGCTCAACAGGTTGAAACCCCAGGCTGAGCAAATCATGGCTGAGGAATAGGCAGGATTCGGGGCAGGGCGAGGTGCCACTGAACGGATTTTCAACCTCAGAGTAGTCTGTGGGAGATGCCTACAGCGCCAACAACATCTATATCATGTGTTCATAGGCTTCAGGAGGGCGTTTGGCCGAGTCTGGCATGCAGCTCTATGGGCGGCAGTGGGAGTGTACAGCGTCAGCCCTAAAATTATTGAAGTCATCAGGGGCCTGTATGACAGGGCTACCGGTGCAGTCCTCCACGACAGCGCCATCGGGAACTGGTTCGGAACGGCAGTCGGTGTGCGTCAAGGATGCCTACTCTCTCCAACACTCTTCAACATCTTCCTAGAGCGCATCATGTCAGATGCTCTTGCTGATCATGAGGGCACGGTCGGCGTGGGGGGTAGAGCAATCTCCGATCTTCGTTTTGCGGATGACATTGATGGATTGGCTGGAGAGGAACAGGAACTTGAACAGCTGGTACAGAGGCTTGACACCACCTCCAGAGCTTATGGAATGGAATTAGGTGCAGAGAAGACCAAAGTGATGACCGGCAGCACCAATGGCATCAACACGGACATCAAAGTCCAAGGCCAATCCCTCAACACAGTGCATAGCTTCAAATGCTTATGAGCCATTGTGTCAGACAATGGGTCCCGACAGGAAGTCCTCTCCGGGGTCGCACAAACAACTGCTGCCCTGACAAGGTTGAAGCCCATTTGGAAAGACAGGACCATCAGTCTACATTCCAAAGTAAGTCTGCTGCGCTCCCTTGTCATCTCCGTCTTCCTTTATGCTTGCGAAGCATGGACCCTCACAGCAAATCTCCAACGAAGAATACAAAGCATTGAGATGGGGTGCTACAGAAGTCTTCTGGGCATTTCCTATACACAACACATCACCAGCGATGAAGTCCGACAGGCCATCACACAAGCCATTGGACAACGCGGTGACCTGCTTACGGTGGTGAGGGGGCGGAAGCTCCGATGGTATGGCCATGTCACCAGATCATCAGGCCTTGCAAAGACTATTCTGCAAGGCACAGTACAAGGAGGTAGAAGAAGAGTGGGACCGAGAGAGAGGTGGGAGAAGAACATTCGAGAATGGACTGGTTTGACACTGAGCGAAGCCGTCAGGGCTGCTGAGGACAGAGAAAGATGGAGTTTGTTTGTTTGTATGTAGATTATAGTCACAGAACACTTTCGCATATAGGTGACTACTGGACCGATTTATACTGACACCAGCGGGCCAGTTGTTGGTAAAGGGGAAAATAATATAAGATGGAGTATGCTGGTTAAACGATCATCTGTGGTGCCCCTACGACCTCCGGGTTACGGGACAGGATAGGATAGGATAGAGACTCTTATCCGCCAAGAATAATAAATCATAATTGCTGGATGTCAGGAAGGATCAGAAGGTTGACGAAAATGGAAATTGAAACTAAAGATATGACAATTAGAGACGACCATAAACTGCAGGAAATCAATTCAAAACACGAAGACTAGACACACGAAAGAAGACGGAGGAGGACGAGAAGGAGGAGGAGGAACACAGAAAGAGAAGGCGGTAGAAGTAATGCAGCCGAAAGAAAAAGAGGATTAGCAGAAGGAGAAGATGAGGAAATTAAACAAGAAGGGAATATGATGTTGTTGTTGATGTATCAATTTTTATTAATCAGAATAACATAAGTTGTGCTGATATATTAAATATTATGATGAAGAGGAAGAGCAGAATAAAGAGAAGAAGAAGAAGAAGAAGAAGAAGAAGAAGAAGAAGAAGAAGAAGAAGAAGAAGAAGAAGAAGAAGAAGAAGAAGAAGAAGAGGCGGGGGAGGAGGAGAAGAGTGATGTTTGTGTATACATATATTTATTTGGTGTCCTGTGGGTTCGGGCACTGAAATAGAATAGACCCAACGTTTCCAGGCGTGTCGTAAGAGGCGACTAACAGGGGTGGTGTCAGCATCACTGGGCGAAAGTCTTATACACGGAAGTCACCAGCCAGGGCGGAGGAAAATCACGTTACTATAGGTTAAACGACCACGTGCTTGGGGCCAAGGTGAGCCACACTGTACTCATGGATTTCGGCTGTGGCCAACTGCCTGGAGAGGATCTTTTTTGCCCAAGACAGACCCTATGATGACAAAAACCACTCACTTTATACCGGGTCGGTCGTCGCTCTGATCATGAACGACCCCGCCTTCCGTTGGCCACCAGGATGGAGGTGATAAGTGGGTTGCTGGTGGACAGTTTAGCCAGATCCGCGAGAGAGAGAGAGAGAGAGAGAGAGAGAGAGAGAGAGAGAGAGAGAGAGAGCGAGAGAGAGAGAGAAATATATAACATCGTCATACGAAAACTGAATGTCAGAACCCTAACTCTGCGGAGGGAAAATTAGAAGAACTAGCCCACGAGCTGGACCGCTATCGATGGAACGTTTTAGGTATCAGCGAACTGCGCTGAAAAGGCCTAGGTGAAACAACGACCGACAAAGGCCACAAGCTTTATTTCACGCGGAAGAGATGACAGGCACGAACACGGAGTTAGTTTCTTGGTCCACATAGTGATATCATGAGTCTCCAGTAGAATCATTACCATCTCTCTGAGAGCAGCCCCTTTCAACATCACCCTCATACAGGCCTATGCCACAACATCAGACTATGACGACAGCGAAGTGGAGGATTTCTATGAACATCTGCAGCTGTCCTTGACCAAGTGCCGAGGAAGGACATAGTCATAGTGCAAGCGACTGAAGTGCCAAGGTTGGTCAAGATGCACACCACAACTGGGGAGATACATGTGGATCCCACTACAACAACAAGACAAATGACAGAGGTCTGAGACTCTTGAATTTGCCAGCTACAACAATCTGAAACTGGCAAACACGCTTGGTCCTACAAGAGATCCAGATAATGGACCTGGCACAGTCCCAGCGAGGAGCATCACAATTATGATCATGGTCAAGAAATGCTTCAGATCAAGCGTCAACATTGGCAGGGCACGCACTTTTCCAGGAGCAGTTATCGAAAGTGACCACGATCTCGTGATGATGTATTTCCGGCTCCACTTAAGCTCAGCTGTGACAGATGCCGCCACTGCGATCCCTGGCAAGCACCGCTCAAATAATAAATCCTTGATCACACCTGAACTTTTGGACCTGTATGACAAACTAAGAGAGATAAAAAGGAAAAAAGAACACTTCACAGGGAGTAATGCTTACCAAAAAATCAATAATGGCATCCGAAAAGGCATGCACACAGCAAAGGAGAATGGTACAGAAGATCAATGCCAGGAAATAAAGAACAGTCTGAACAAGAACAACAGCAAGAGAGCCTACCAGACTGTGAAGCGGCTGACAAGTAAACAGCCCAAGGTCTCCACGATCTAAAGTAAGTCTGGTATGTGCTTTATAGAATAACAAGAAGTCTTGGAAAGATGGACAGAATACTGTTCTGACCTTTACAACCATAAACCAAACGAAGACCCATCAGTTATGGAATGTCCCCAGAACAGAGAAGAAGAAGTAATCCTCCCAATTCTCCGAGAAGAAGTTGAAGCAGAAGGATATGTCAGCAGGAGTGGACAACATACCCGCAGAATTCCTTCAAGATGGAGGAGTCGAGATGATTGACGCCCTCACTATTATCTGTAACAAGATCTGGCAGAGTGGAGAGTGGCTTACACCATGGACCCAGTCGCTTGTCATCCTCTTCCCAAAAAGGATAACTTCGGGGGTGTGAAAATTACCGCACCATCAGTCTCATCAACCATCCGAGCAAAGTCCTCCTGAAAATAATACTCAACAAGGTTGAAACCCCAAGCTGAACAAATAATAGCTGAAAAGCAAGCAGGATTCAGGGCAGGGCGAAGTACCATTGAGCAGATTTTCAACCTCAGAATAATTTGCGAGAAATACCTACAGCACCAACAACATCTATATCATGTGTTTGTAGACTTCAAGAAAGCTTTGACTGAGTTTGGCATGCAGCTCTGTGCGCAACCATTAGAGCGTACAACTTCAGCCCTAAAATTATTGAAATCATCAAAAGCCTGTATGAAAAGCCTACAGTGCAGTCCTCCAGAACAGCGCCATCGAGAGCTGGTTCAGAACAACAATTGGCGTGCGTCAAGGATGCCTACTCTCTCGAACACTCTTCAATATCTTCCTGGAGCGCATCATGTCATATGCCATTGCAGATCACGAAGGCACCGTCAGCATAGGGAGTAGAGCAATCTCCAACCTCCATTTTGCGGATGACATTATTGGATTAGCTGGAGAGGAACAAAGACATGAACAGCCGGTACAGAGGTTTGACACCACCCCCAGCGCCTTTGGAATGGAAATAAGTGTAGAGAAGACCAAAATGATGACCAAAAACACCAATGGCAGGCATCAACACGGACATCCAACTCCAAGGTCAATCCTGTCAAACACAGTGTATAGCTTCAAATATTTTGGAGCCATTGTATCAGACAAGGGGTCCCGACAGGAAGTCCTCTCCAGGATCGCACAAACAACTGCTGTCCTGACAAGGCTGAAGCTCATTTGGAAAGACAGGACCATCTGTCTATACTCCAAGGTAAGGTTACTGCGCTCCCTTGTCATCTCCATCTTCCTATACTCTTGACAAAACATGGACCCTCACAGCAGACCTATAATGAATAATACAAAGCATGGAGATGAGGTGCTACAGAAGACAGACGTCTGGGTATTTTCTATACCCAACACATCACCAACGACGAAGCCTGACCGACACATCAAACAAGCCATTGAGCAACACGATGACATGTTCATGGTGGTGAAGAAACGGAAACCACGTCACCAAAGCGTCAGACCTTGCAAAGACCATCCTGCAAGGCACGGTGCAAGGAGGCAGAAGAAGAGGGATACATAACAATAAACAAATATTATACTATCTTTAATTTTTTACTCGCATTTTTTTTTTATTTTGTTTCATTTTAGTTATCAAGTGCCTGTCATAGTTCCTTGTGAGAGGTAATAAAGATTTGTTGAATTGAATTGAATTGAATAAAAAGATGTGGAAGGATAACATTCGAGAATGGACCGTCTTGACACTGAACAAAGCCACGAGGGTTGCTGAGGACAAAGAAAGATTGAGTACGCTGGTTAAACGATCATCTGTGGTGCCACAACGACTTTCGAGTTACGGTTTAGGATAGGATAGGATAGTATTTATTTGAGCCTGTCACTTTTACTTTTATCACGAAGTCTGAATAATGTTATATATCGCAGCTGCAATTCGAACATGAGATCAAAACACTTGCAGGCACACAACCAAATAGCTTACCCAACATTGCAAACATTTGACGATTTTGCGCTGCGTGTGATGATGATGATGATGATGATGATGATGATGATGATGATGATGATGATGATGATGATGATGATGATGATGATGATGATGATGATGATGATGATAATGATGATGATGATGATGATGATGATGATGATGATGATGATGATGATGATGATGATGATGATGATGATGATAACGACGATAATGATGATGATGATGATGATGATGATGATGTCAACGATGGTGCAGTAGGAAAGACTTGTCAGAATAACTCCCAATGACTCATTGTATCTGGAAGTCAGAAAGCAGCCGGAGGTCGGCGATCACTGAAATAAAAGAAGATAACATTAGAATTATAGATTACTATGAACTTTTACAGCCGGAAATCATTTGAAAAGCGGATACTAGAAACACGCAAGAAGACGGGCGAGGGTTGGGGGGAGAGGAATAACAACAGAAAGAGAAGGCGGAAGAAGAGAAAGAGGAATAGCAGAAGGAGACGATGAGGAGGAACAGAAGAAGGAGTAGAAGAAGAAGAAGAAGAAGAAGACGCTGGTGTCCTATCCTATCCCGTAACTCGGAGGTCGTTGGGGCACCACAGATGATCGTTTATTATTATTATTATTATTATTATTATTATTATTATTATTATTATTATTATTATTATTATTATTATTATTAATATTATTATCTTTTAAGTTTAAAGTCGATTTACTTTACAAAAGACATTAGTTTCATCCATATTTGTGCTCGAAAACATGGAGCTATGCTAAGAAAAACGTTTTGCGAACTGTGAGAGTCAACAAATTTAATTAATATGTAGTAGTAGTAGTAGTAGTAGTAGTAGTAGTAGTAGTAGTAGTAGTAGTAGTAGTAGTAGTAGTAGTAGTAGTACATTACATTACATGGTTATTGCTTTAGGTCCAGCGGACTCTTCCGAGCCAAATCAGGACCGGACAACCCCTGATCCGCATAAAAGATCTGCTGAAACAACCCTAGTGGTAAAACTGAAAGCTCTCCACCAGCCAGTCACTTTACAATAAAGACATCCCACGCAGGGGACTCTGAGGTCGTACTCTAATTTATCGAACCCCCGTTTACAAAAACAAAATAGAATACAAACATCATTATAAATTATCAACAAAACACATACATATAAAATGCCTACATTGCTAAATTATAACATCATAGGAAGCCCTAGTGACCACCTGGCAGAAAGCGTCCAATATTCTCAAGCTGATCCAACAGACCTCATACAGAAATTAGGAGTCTTGTCCCGGAAGAGTTTTCAAGAAAAAAGGTAGATGACTGGTCTGGCGAAGAAGAAGATAGTATAGCAGATTGATAGAACAGAGCAGGAATGAGAAAGAGCAAATGAGAAAGACAGCAACAGTGGGGATTTAAAGCACTACATTTCCAGAAAGTGGGGATACTATTTATACTGAAACCCCCGGCACCCCAACGGGGGAAGTAGTAGTAGTAGTAGTAGTAGTAGTAGTAGTAGTAGTAGTAGTAGTAGTTTTGATGTTTTGTATGTTGTTTGGTCACTGCACATAATTCTCTTTGTGAATATTTATGAGGGCAATAAAGTATTATGTACCCTGTATTGTGTAAATTGAAAAAGGCGTCTGCTGGGCTTGGTCATTTTGAAATTGAGAACGGTTGATTCAAAGATTTCTAGAAATAACTTGTAGCAAGAAATATCAAAATTAACGAATTTCCCTTGTTCTTTGAGGTGTAAGATCAGTATGATGTAGACTAAAAGTATCAAGTATGAAGCGAGCGCTATAGCCGAGTGGTCTAATGCGGGACTAACTTGCCTTGTCCACAGGCCAGAAACCTGACAGGTGTGGGATCGAGCCAGCATATGGGCGTTATGTTTCTCAGAATATTATTTACTTTCGACTAGGGCAACGTCGCGGGGTTTTCTCCGGGTACTCCGGTTTGCTACCCCCGTAAAATTTCAAAAACACAAAGGTTGGGTTTGGGCGACAACGCCTTTCCCAAGGTAGGCGGTCCAGAATTTTTCGATAAAAAGGGACAATAAAATGTCAAAAATGAAAATCAAAAATCAAATCAAAGAATGAACCCATGTTGAACAAACGTTGAATTCGGCATGTTTTACCTCCACATTCATGTATAGCCCCCTAATTCAGTTACAGTGTTCTATTAATAATTTAGACTAAATATCACATAAATAGCTACAAAAAAAATTGTATCGGTTGCCGCCTACATCCTCATAGCGCTCTATAGGGATAACTCTTTTTCAATTCAATATTTTATTTTAACGTCTCATCGCGTTCATGTGATTTTAGACTATTTAATTCTCTCCCATGGACATGTATGTCAGATAAAGTTCAACTGCCATAAATCAAATAAATAACTTTAGGCTTACTACAAAATTGTACCACTAACTGCGGCATGTAAATTATACGCTCTATATCTATGATTGCAGGACTATGCAATGTCAATGTCAATGTCAATGGATTTTTTAATACTCACATTGATGTTCTTTTTTCCATAGAGCCTAGTGGAATCAAACTAGGACTTTCAATATATTTAACGGAGAAAACATGAGAAAACGTTGTTGTTGTTGTTTTCTCAAAACTTTATGTTTTTAATTGTATAATTATTCCCTTTTTGTGGATGATTTTGGACAATCAGGTCACATTCACTAAATCTCTAGATTATTTATCTGAACCTGATCAGTTCTCAAACTGCGCGTGTGAGCAGCTAGAGTACATCACTTTGAATAAGAATGAAGCCTTTAGCTAACGGCCGTTTGTTTGCATGGACAACCTAAACAAATTGATTCCTGGACATAATAACCCTTAACACCGTATGTGGGCCTAAGCTACATTTTATTGCTTTTTGTGTGTGTTTACTAACCCTTTCTGTCTTTCGTTGATTCTATCTTTCTTTCTTTTTTATATTTTAGGAGAAGAAGGGAGGGGCAGATAAATTTAAACTATCTCGAATTTGGAGATAATAAAATATCTGATCTTATCATATTCATGATTGTATTTCCTTATTTCTCTTATTATTATTTTTTCTCCCCCTTGGGGGTGCCGGGTTTTTTTTCTTCTTTTTTTTAAATAAATAATATTCCCATTTTCTGGAAATTAAGTGCTTTAAATTCCCACTGTCGCTGTCTTTCTCAAAAGTTCTTTCTCATTGCTACTCTTTTCTAGCAGTCTACTATACTATCTTCCTATTTGCTAGACCAATCACCTACCTGTTTTCTTGAAAACTTTTCCGGTACAAAACTCCTCATTTGTGTGCATCATGCATGTACAGCTCATAGTTGTTGCTGTTGATTTCTAGCGAGCGCCTCCTGCATCCTCGGACGATATGCAGTGATGTTCTATAACAAGCACGAAGACATTGATTTGAATATTATTCTTTTTTTCATTTTTATTAATCTATTCTTTGTTTCTTTGTTTCTTTCTTTCTTAGTGCATATCTTTGTATCTTTCTTTCCTTATTTGCCTTTTAAAATTATATTTTATAGACTTATGTAATAATAATTATAAGACTTATATAATAATAATTATATTATAATTAAATCGAGTCTCAACATCGCCACGAAAATTGACATGTTTAAAATGCTGATTTTCAACTATAACAACAGCAACAACAGCTGCAACAAGAACAAGAACAGGAAGAAGAAGAAGAAGAAGAAGAAGAAGAAGAAGAAGAAGAAGAAGAAGAAGAAGAAGAAGAAGAAGAAGAAGAAGAAGAAGAAGAAGAAGAAGAAGAAGAAGAAGAAGAAGAAGAAGAAGAAGAAGAAGAAGAAGAAGAAGAAGAAGAAGAAAAAATCAACAAGAAGAAGAAGAAGAAGAAGAAGAAGAAGAAGAAGAAGAAGAAGAAGAAGAAGAAGAAGAAGAAGAAGAAGAAGAAGAAGAAGAAGAAGAAGAAGAAGAAGAAGAAGAAGAAGAAGTTGTCACGAATTTTGCGAATGTCTAGCTAGAAACACATTTGAATGGTTAGCCTTGATTTTTTTTTTTTTGATTTTTTTTTTTTTTGGGGGGGGGGGGGCTGTTTATTTCTTTGTCTGTTTGTCTTTCTTACTTTTTTTGTCTTTGTTTTCTGGTGCTCTGTTTATTTTTTTATTTGTATGTGTCTTTTTTTATATACTAAAAAGCTTCTGTTCCTTCCTTCCTTTATCCCTTACAAAATGATTGGTGAACCTATGGACAGGTGTAAGTCTACATTTGGTTGGAATTCTTTCTTTCTTCCTTCCTTTTCTCTCTCTCTCTCTCTCTCATTCTCTCTCTCTCATTCTCTCTTTCTTTTTCTCTCTTTCTTAAGTTTTTAATTCTTTCTTCTTTCAAGTCAAGTCAAGTCAAGAAATCTTTTTTCCCTAAAAACATGGTAAAATTTGTTGTGTCACAGTGCATACATAGCAATAAAAAATAATAATACAACAAGACAATAGAACAACCCTCTCCTCAGTATAACAGCAAGCTAAATACAATCTCTCTCTCCTGCGCGCGCGCACACACTCACGGTACGCATATATACATACACATACACGCACGCACATGTATACACACACACATTCATTCTTTCTTTGCTGTCTTTTCTTTTCTTTTAGCTCTTTGTTTTACCTTGACAATAACTGGTTGAAACTGAGCATAGTAGAAATTAACAAACTGAGATTGCTATTGAAGATTCTTGCAATATTATGGTCACTTTTTCATGCAGATTGACTGTGGCGTTGGAAACAATCGCTAGTTTTTATTAAGGGGATGGAAGGGATTGGGGTGGGACAAGTGTAACTTCTACAAGTACAAGTTTAGGTACTCGACCTAAGTTAAAATCTAATGAATAATACTGATTGTGTCTGCACAGTGTCCGGTAATTCTGTCTGCTATTTCATGATTTATTGTAATGTTACTGCGTGATAGGAGCCAACATTGCTTTCATTGTATTTTATGACTTATCTGGAAATACTTTGAAATAGTCGTGAATCAGAATGACCCAAATGTCGGTCTGGCTGTCGATCGGTCCGTTCGTCCGTTGATCAGTTGGTAGCTAAATCTCAAGAACTACTGAACGGATCTTCACCAAACGTCTTACAAACATTACCTAGTAAAATGCCCAGCCTCCCGCTTCATCATATTTGCTCTAACGCAAAGGTCAAGGTCACTGGAGTCATTTAGTTGCTCAATATCTCAAAAACGGTTTAAACTATTTTGTGGAGCTTTGGTACACAGGAACGTCAAATCGTGGGCAATACTTCATTGCAGTCCGTTTGTCGGTATCTCGGTAAGTTGGTCGGTCTGTCGCTCCCAATTCCAATTCTTTTTTTTTCCTTAATTTGGGGTGTGTTTAAAACACATTTTTGCTTTATCTCAAGAATAAATAAACCGAAATTCATAATTCACTTTGTGGATACTTGAACTATAACTAATACTAATTTGTACTTGTGTTTGTACTTTATCAAAGGTCAGGGTCTTTGTGCTTGACCATTTTTTAAAACACGTATTGCGCTGTATATAAACATTGGCTGAGTCGATTTAAATACATTTGTTTTGCTTGAATATCGTTGAGATAGTGGCTCCTCACTCCAAGTTTCGCTTTTTTTTCGTTAGGATAAAGCGGAGTTACAACATCGCCAATACAAATATATACCATTTTACATCGAAATGAATAAGACACACACCCTCACATACACAAACACGCACACACACATATGTAAAACATCAAAACTGGGTTTTGTTAAGAATGTAGGAATCGGGAAGTGGTGGGTGGTTTTTTTTTACGGAAAGAACGCAAATTTCTTCTAAAAATGTAAGAATCTAATGCAAAATTGGCTCTTTCCGTCTCAAAAGTTGACATATAGGCGACGACATAGGTCGAACTTTCTTCAAAATTTTCACACAAACACACACACACAAACACAAACAATCTTACTAAAGTTACCCAATAAGGACTGAGAAACAGGTGACCTCAAGAATCAGAGGTCATTTTCTTCCTCATGATTGCAGAAGAAGAAGAAGGTGATGAGGAGGAGGAGGAGGTAGAAAATGTGGAGAAAAAGGACGACGACGACGAAGACAAAGAAGAAGAAGAAGAAGAAGAAGAAGAAGAAGAAGAAGAAGAAGAAGAAGAAGAAGAACAAGAAGAAGAACAAGAACAAGAAAAAGAACAACAACAACAACAACAACAACAACAACAACAACAACAACAACAACAACAACAACAACAACAACAACAACAACATGAAGAACAAGGGCAAGAAGAAGAAGAAGAAGACTGTCGTTACCATTGCCGCCCACCTCAAATAATGTCGCCATCATTGTCGTCACTGTCCTTATGTCAATAATAACCTCATAATTCACATCGCTGTCAAAAATAGAATCAGCAACATTGCCGTCGTCGTTCTTCGCAGCCATCAGTAGCAGCCGCAGCGCCAGCAGCAAGAGCAATATCAACAGCTGCACAGCAGTATCGCCTAGGCAAGCAACATCTATGACTTGACAATTTGACAACGCTGATTATTATGCTGGAAGATGGAGACGCAAAATGGTAGACAACAATGTAATAAAAGGAAGGGGGTACCCAAGTAAAAACCCACAGTGCCATCATAAAACAACGTACTTGTTGTGTTCCTTTCTCTTCAAACGCAATTAACGGTATTCAAATGAGCAGCAGGATCGGGTGGAATATAGCTTGAAAACTTTGCCACAGCCATTCTGGTTCTTGCAATCCGCTTTACAGGGCCGGACCTGGGAAAAGTCGAAAGGGGGGAGGGGGGGTTACAGATCCTTCTAGGGGGGTCCGGGGGCATGCCCCCCGGGAATTTTTTTTTTCAAGGATGCAAAATGGTGCAATCTGAACCTTGAAAAAGCCATTTGTGATGGTCTGGGACTTTGAGCTTTTTTAACAATTTGAACTGACAAACTCTGGGGTACAAAAATTATCCTCTGCCCCTCCCTTAAAAAAACAACAACACACAGACACACACACACACAAACATTTATTTATCAGCAGAGATGTTTTGTATACTATTATTATTCACTACTTTTTGTCGATCGTTAACGGTATAAAGCTTTACCTTGTAGTTTATGAACATCACCGCCCTGCTTTCACTTTCAGTCTTGCTGCACTAGGTTCTCCGGCATTAGTACCATTTGTGAATTGTATCTTCTGGCAAAACAGTTCACTGCCTCTTTGAAGTCAATATCAACATCCCTGTGCACTTTCAGTAAAGCAAGTCAATTGAGCCTCTGTTGCCCCATTGTAGAGCGCAGGTAGTTTTTCAGGTTGCGCAACTGACTGTTTGAACGCTCACACTCGGCAGTAGTGACAGGCAGGGTGCAAAGGTTCTTTAGCATGATGAACAGGTTGGGATAAAAATCCCTGTCACGATGTTATGTTTCAGTGCTTCTGATGCCGTGGATGGGATGATAGCTGTCGCATTCTCAGCAGCACTGCGCCATTTACAAACCCACCGTTGGTATTCTGCATCAAGGGTAGCGTTGCCTGGTAGGTCAGACTCCCACAACATTGCCAGTGTCTTCACCCCTTCTGGAACCTGCATGAAACCATCCTGGTTGTCTATTAAAGTGCTTGGCACCAGACACAGACCATCAACTGCTAGGTCAGCATTTTTGAACCTCGAGTCAAATTCGGTTGACAGGTGTTCCAAGAAAGGAATGGCAATGCTAATCTTGAAAATAAATATTCTTCTGGAATGGCCGCAGGTTGGTTGTCACGGAGAGTCTGTCGGGATGCTTGACGAGGAACAATAACATCAGTTGTCAAAGCATTTGCCATTTTGCTGACTTCACCAAACCAGGCAACGAATTAAAGTTCATTTATTATCAACTTAGCATCTTAATTAATATTTCTAAAAAGTCGTTTTTTTTGGTGTTTTTTTGGGGGGGGGGGATTAGGGCAGTATCAAGGTGAAGGTGCTGGAAGAGGCTTGCGGCCAGAACAGGAAAATATGGCTGCATTTAGATCTACTCATTTAGGCTTAGGGGTTGGGTTACTTGGTCGTTTCAATGGGAAAACGCTTTGGACGTTTCAACGGATCCCTTGAAATGGATTTCCGTTGAATTGTCTATAAATAACTCTTTGTACCTTGGACCAAAAGTGACTAAAAACTGCAATGTTTTAAAAACAATTTAAAAAATTAAAACTCTTTGCATGAAAAAATTTCTTTTTTTTTAAGTTTGGAGGGGGGGTTTCGGAACCCAGGTTACCCCCCCTCACCCCCCCCCCACCCCTGGATCCGGCCCTGCTTTAGATGTCTTTTTAAAAACAAATAATCCACTAGTGCAAAATCCGGTAATAACAAAATTCCCGGTTTAAAATCAATAATAGTTACAGCAACATCTAATCTAAGTTTACATTAAAAAAATCTCCTTTAAAATTAATTATAATACGCAATGACTTCACGCGTTTTCAATTTTAAAAAATCACTTGTTCGATCACGCGCTGTTAATGAAATTTTTTAGGTCGAAAACATTTGAAGCTGTGATTGAACTGTATTGTAATAATTGCAGTAGAATGGCTACGGTAATCACATTCATATTCATTCAGATTTTATATAGACTTTCCCTTTTCTACTAAAGATTTGCGAAAATACAATTTTTTTAACAGGTAAAACACTCTCTATAAGTCCCCCAAAAAATGTATAGTCTGGCTGTGTGTTTTTCTTTGTTTGCTTGATTTCTTTTTTCTTTACTTTACCCTGTCACTCTGGTAGGCTACAATCGACGACTACAACGAATGCTACCACGTGCACCACCACCACCACCGCAACCACAACTGTGAGTGTGTTTGTGTGTGCGTGTGTGTGGTTGTTGTTGTTGTTGTTGTTATTACGAAAAAAGTATGTTTTAAACTTTAGATTAAAAAGTAATTGTTGCTGCGATTGCAGAGTTTGGAAATAAAGTTTTGAGCAGATCTGATCAACTGAAATTTGACAGTGAATCTTCACAAGTCAGTGCATCCAGAAATAGAATGTTTCATGCGCGAAGTCTGCGCAATTCCAAACTAATTTAAAGAGATGAGAAGACTAACTGCCAGATAAAAAGGTTTCGATGTGTGAACTCTGCGCACGCATACTCCGAGCATACAAGTTGGGTGCCCTTATGCCAGCCCCCAATAATATTCGAGGCACGCAACTTAACCCTTAAGAGACCACGGGCGTCTGGCGGTCCAAATTTTCTGTGCCAAAAGGGGACGCGGCCGATCTGTGAAACCGAAAAAGATCAGCTGATTCGTTCTCTCTGAGTATAACTCATAGCTTGAATGACGTCTTTTAAATCGCATGCTTTTTATAAAATTAAATAACTTCCTATCTTGGAAACGATAGCTATATTGGCGGTCGTTTAAAAGGGACTCCATTTTATTTTTTCAGTGGATTATTGTGACAGTGTGAAAGACGCTCAGGCAAAAATCTTTCTCAATTGCAGTTGCAGTGAATTCTCACCAGTTGTTTCAAATTTTTGTGAATAAAATGAATTTCTGCTACTTTCTGCTTCGTATTTTAAGCTAGTAGTATTGTTATTTTGGAACATTACGTCGTCTCTTAAGGGTTAACCAAGGAGTTAACGCCACATCCACCACGGAATGTAATTTAGGAGAACAAGACATCGACTTTCTGGAGGTATTAGCCTATTGCTGAACAAGACAGCACTTCCACTGGAACAATTTCTGTAGGCTTTAGCCAATAGCCAGCAATAGTTGCAAAATAACAGGATCGTACAATTGGATGAATTTCTCTGAGCAAGTGTTCAGAAGCTTGGCACCAGCACCCCAAACGCTTATATAAGTTCTTCTTCACCGCTGGACTAAGCTGCAGAGTCTGAGCACTGGTGCTCAGGATGGGTTGCTTGTCCGTCTGCATACAAACGACAGTTAGAATCGAAGCTTTTCATCGTCCTGAAATCATGAAATACGGTGAACTTTCTCTATGTTTACCTTTACCTGACGACGTCAAGTATACATACATTGTACACTGGTATCAGGTATTCCCTTATACATAGATCTAATGAACGAGCTGTGCATGTTTTTTACGGAAACAAGGAACTAAGTCTAAGCGCCATGTAGTTTTTTTCTGGAAACTTCCGTACTTTTCGGATTGTAACTTTAAGGCCAAGTATTACAATAAAATGTAAAAGGTGAACAGCTGGAGTTTAAATGTCACCCGATGGATCCCAAACTTTAATAAAATTAAGGACAGAGCAAATGTAGTGTAAAGCTGAAGATTTTCTGAAGCAGCATACCAGCATTCAAATCCATAACTTTCAGAGTTCCACTCTCTTACTAGTGTGCACTAAGGTTTTCAAAATAATGTAAATCTATTTGTTATCCATCCTGTAACTTTAGGGCGTTCAGGTATTGACCCACAGGACAACATACTCGCGGAACTGCTTCAAGCAGGAGGAGAAGCGATGATTGACGCCCTCACTATTATCTGTAACAAGATCTGGCAGAGTCTGGAGTGGCCTGCACCATGGACCAAGTCGCTTGTCATCACTCTTAAGAAAAGGGTAACCTTCAAGAGTGTGAAAATTACCGCACCATCAGCCTCATCAGCCATCCCAGAAAGGTCCTCCTGAAAATAATACTCAACAAGGTTAAAACCCCAAGCTGAACAAATCATAGCTGATGAACAAGCAGGATTCAGGGCAGGGCGAAGTACCATTGAACAGATTTTCAAACTCAAAATAATCTGCGAGAAATACCTACAGCATCAACAACATCCATATCATGTGTTTGTAGACTTCAAGAAGGCGTATGACTGAGTCTGGCAGGCAGCTCTGTGGGCAACCATGAGAGTGTACAACATCAGCCTTAAAATTATTGAAGTCATCAAAAGCCTGTATGAAAGGCTACCCATGCAGTCCTCCATAACAGGACCATCGGAAACTGACTCATATCAACAATTGGTGTGCGTCAAGGATGCCTACTCTCTCCAACACTCTTCAACATCTTCCTAGAGCGCATCATTTCATATGTCCTTGCAGTTTACGAAGGCACAGTAAACACAGGGGGTAGAGTAATCTCCAACCTTCCTTTTGCGGATGACATTGATGGATTGGCTGGAGAGGAACAAGAACTTGAACAGCTTTTACAGAGGCTTGATACCACCTTTAGAACCTATGGAATGGAAATAAGTGCAGAGAAGACCAAAATGATGACCAACAACACCAATGGCATCAACACGGACATCAAAGTCTAAAGGCCAATCCCTCAACATAGTGCATAGCTTAAAATATTTAAAAGCCATTGTATCAGACAATGGGTCCCGATAAAGTGTCTTCTCCAGGATCGCTCAAACAACTGCTGCCCTGGCGAGGTTGAAGCCCATTTGGAAAGACAAGACCATCAATCTACATTCTAAGGTAAGGCTGCTGCGCTCCCTTGTCATCTCCGTCTCCCTATACGTTTGCGAAATATGGACCATCACAGAAGATCTACAACAAAGAATACAAAGCATGGAGATGAGGTGCTACAGAAGACTTCTGGCATTTCTTATATCCAGTACATCACTAACGACGAAGTCCGACAGACCATCACAAAAGCCATTGGACAACACGATGACCTGCTCACAGTGGTGAAAAAACGGAAACTCCGATGGTACGGCCACGTTACGAGATCATCAGGCCTTGCAAAGACCATACTGCAAGGCACAGTGCAAGTATGTAGAAAAAGAGGGAGACCGAAAAAGAAGTGGGAAGACAACATTCGAGAATGGACTGGCTTGACCATGAGCGAAGCCATGATGGTTGCTGAGGACAAAGAAAGATGGAGTACGCTAGTTAAACGATCATCTGTGGTGCCCCAAAGACTTCCGAGTTACGGGATAGGATAGGACAGGATAGGATAGGTATTGACTAAAAGCTAAACCCCAAATTAAAGAATAATTATATAAATTTAAAGCTTGTGTAAGCCCCAGCAAGCTATAAGCCGCTCCAGAGTGTCTCACAGATTAATGAGTAAGTAATTTACCAGGGTGCGAAAAACTTGACAAAAGCAAGGGGTACTGAACCATCAGTCGCAGGGGTCTGAGCGCAAATAAAAAGTATTAGCGGCTTTTAGTCTGGCAAGTACGTCATAGCTTACTAGTTACACCTACCTTATCAAACAGTGTTTTAAAAAAATAGCATAATACTGCTTAATATTAGTACAGGCAAGCAACATCATGATTGTATGAGATTGCAAGAGCGGGTGTCAAGTAAAGACCTCCCTTGGTCTTTCTACTAAACATCATTCCATCAGATAAATGGACCAGCGTCTACAACACAGGCGGCGGAAGCGAGGGGGCAAGGGGGCACTGGCCCCCCCCTAGAAAAGTATTGGGGGGGGCAAACCTAAACATTTGCCCCCCCCCCCCCCAATATTCAGCCCCTCAAAAAAAAACTATTTGGAGGTTCAAACCAATATTTTCCCCCTTTCTCTGGACTGATGCAAGTTAACAATATCTGTGCTGAGACCATTTTTAAAGCTCTGAAGGACTGCTTGATCAGACTTGACTTGCCAGTGCAAAACTGCAGGGGCCAGGCCTACGACGGGGCGAGTAATTTTCAGGGTCATGAGTCAGGAGTTGCAAAAAGATTCAAAGCTGAGATCCTTGCTGTGACTGAAGAGCTGGCGGCAGTTCTTCAAAGAAAACAAACGACTTGTGATGACGCAGTAAACGCTGCTGACATGTGTCTGAGAACACTGGAAAGCATGCGGCATGAAGATTGTTATGAGACATTTTTTGCTGACATCACAACGAAAGCTGCAAATTTGTGTGATGAGCCATGCGTTCCTAGACAGAAGCAGCCTCCACGAAGACTGGACGATGGCTCACAGGGTCACAGCTACTCTTGTCCATCTGCTTAGTACAGACAGCAATACTGTGAGGCCATTGACAACATCAAAGAACATTTAAAGAGCCGGTTTGATCAAATAGCTCTCGACTTACAAAGGAAAATTGAAGTTCTTCTAAGTGATGGAGCAGCAGGGAAGAGACCAGAAATTTCTGAAGAAATCAAAGATACATATTCCGCTGACATCGACTTGGACAGACTCAAAACTCAGCTAGAACTCCTCCCACATGCACTGGGTGACACCAGGAAGGCGGCTAACTCTAGGATCTCTGTCTGGTGCCAAGCACTTTAATAGACAACCAGGATGGTTTCATGCAGGTTCCAGAAGGGGTGAAGACATTGGCAATGTTGTGGGAGTCTGACCTACCAAACAACGCTACCCTTGATGCAGAATACCAACGGTGGGTTTGCAAATGGCGAAGTGCTGCTGAGAATGCGACAGCTATCATCCCATCCACGGCATCAGAAGCACTGAAACATTGTGACAGGGATTTTTATCCCAACCTGTTCATCATGCTAAAGAACCTTTGCACCCTGCCTGTCACTACTGCCGATTGTGAGCGTTCAAACAGTCAGTTGCGCAACCTGAAAAACTACCTGCGCTCTACAATGGGGCAACAGAGATTCAATGGACTTGCTTTACTGAAAGTGCACAGGGATGTTGATATTGACTTCAAAGAGGCAGTGAACTGTTTTGCCAGAAGATACAATTCACAAATGGTACTAATGCCGCGGAACATATAGTGCAGCAAGACTGAATTAAGTGAAAGCAGGGCGGTGATGTTCATAAACTACAAGGTAAAGCTTTACAATAGGTAGTATACAAAACATCTCTGCTGACAAATAAATGTTTGTGTGTGTTTTTTTTTTTTAAGGTAGGGGCAGGGGATAATTTTTGTACCCCAGAGTTTGTCAGTTCAATTGTTCAAAAAGCTCAAATTCCCAGACCATCACAGATGGCTTTTTCAAGGTTCAGATTGCACCATTTTGCATCCTTGAAAAAAAAGAAAAAAACATTCCGGGGGACCATGCCCCCGGACCACCCTAGAAGGCTCGGCGCTTCGCGCCTTCGCTGTAACCCCCGCCCCTCTCTGTCATGAACTGGCTAGTTTTAACTCTGCTTATTACTATTCAGCCTTGTGTAGTAATTGTAACAGTAGAGAGTCAGTATAGTACACAGCAGCAATTAAAGTACACACTGCGAGCCAGACCCACACACAGCGCAGTGAGTCAGCACTTGAGCTTTGAATCTGACCGTTTTAACCAATCAGAAGCAGGCTAAGCGGTTGGAGCAGTTCTGACTGTGTCAGATCTTAGCGCAGTTTGAATCAGTCGTGTGTGAGACGAGGTAGAGTCAACATCTCCACAGCTAGAGAAATCTCTTCACTCATAGACCAGGAAGCAGGACGTAGGAATCTTAGAATTCTCTCAAGTCATCACGGGCCTGAACTTGTCAAACAGGTAAATGAACACCCTTCTGTTTCATCGTGATATATTTATATTATTGTTGAAATTATGTTTGTGGAATTTGCTATGCATAAATGTGAATTGTTAATCCGAATTTGCGTGACCATGTGGAAGAGCCGACCACGAGGCGAAACACGACCGGTTGCGCCGCCATGTTGTATACCATACGGAACCACTGTAGTTTAACTTATATGTATGTTTGCAGACCAGTGGCTGTACCACTGAAGGTTTATAATATTATTAATTCTGTATGTGTATAGTTAGACACGATTTATATTTATGTATGTATAGGAATTTAGAGTGAGATTCCAGTGGACCCCGGAAGTAGCAGAATGTTCGTCGCTTATGTATAGAGATGTGGAGCTATCACTGAGGGCTACTTTGGCTTTCAGTGAGACGCTCTGCACAAACCGATTATTCAGGGTTGTGCAGAATTTCGTCTCTTATATTACAGACGAGCAGGCGAGCTATCCTGTGTGTCCCACTCCACAGAAACGACTAGTTGGTTGAGGAGCCTCTAACGCACAAGTCGGAAAGAGCTACCCGGAAAACACCCTGTCAGACCCCACAGCGTGGCAAGGGAACCCAACTACACAACTACAAAGGTGAACCAGAAGCTACCTCACAGAAGGACTTCGACCGCACCATCTAGCAGTTAAGTGCAAAAACAAAGGGGCACTTAAACTGATCATAACAGGACCACAGTAGTCCAACTCTTCAGAAACTGTATAACGGACCACAGTAGTCCAAATCTACATGAGATATTATAGCAAGTGCCCGATGAAGATATAACAGCTGCCTAGACTATCAGCGATCGAACTATTAGCAGTGATTGAGACTTTTTAAGTTAGATTAGTACTTAGAGAATCTTGTATAGAGTAGAAGAAATAAATGTGTGATTTTAACTGTTATCAAGTGGCTGGACTACATATGATTCATAGCCGTGTGAAAGCTAGTGTGACAGTAATCTTTTACCATTTTTCTATCTATCTCGGTACCCCAACCTTAACACAGAACGAGCTAAACAAATACATTTATTAAAGTAATTCATAGGGTGACGTACTAGCAGTTCCCACCGAATAAACGTGAGGGTCCATAATTCCATTGTGCAGAGCCCATAAACCCCACGTGACACTTTAATTGGCGAGCCTAGTCAGGATCTGTGTAATAGGAATTGGGTATAACCGGATCTAAGTACAATAACATTAGATAACAGCAGTAGTAGAATAACTTAGAATAGTGTAAGGGTATAACACTGATCAGTTGTGGTGCACTATTCTTTAGTTAAAAACTTTTTTGCTTCAATTATTTTTGTGCCTGTATGTTGCATTGTTCTTTTGCAGGTTTTGCTTATTAATAACTGTTGTATGCCATTTGACTCTTGTTTTATTCTATTATTGATTGTCTTTGCATTGTTGTTATTGAATTGCAATATTGCTAGTGTTTTTGTATTCCACGTGATTCAGAGGTTGTTCATAGACACTTTTGACAATGTCGGACCCAGTGGCCTTGAGATTGCGCTTCAAGGAATTAGGGGAAGCTTTACACTTAGCAGGGGGAGACCTAATTGCGTATAATGCAGAGGTAGAGAAGCAGGAGGCTAAGGCAGAGAGAGCAGCAGAGAGAGAGGCGAAGAAACTAGCATTAGAAGCAGAGCAGAAGAAATTAGAGGCAGAGAGAGAAACGAGGAAATTAGAGCTAGAAGCAGAACAGAAGAAGGTAGCAGCAGAGAGAGACGCAGAAATTAGGAGGTGGGATTATGAGCGGGCAGAAAAAGAAAAAGAGAGGGCAGAAAAAGAAAAAGAGAGGGAAGAAAAGGAAAAAGAAAGACAGCATGAGTTAGAGCTAAGAAGATTGGGATCAGGAGCTTCAAGTTCTTCCTCAACCCCTTCCCACTCAGATCAGCTAGAGGTAGCATCCACCCCTGTACAAGGAATGTCATTTCCACTGGGAACATTCAATGAGAGAGAAGAAGGTCTAGATCTCTATCTGACTAGGTTTGAGCGTCTAGCAACAGAGTATAAACTAGATCCCACTCATTGGTCTTTTAAGCTTAGTCAAGGGCTTAGAGGAAACTTATGACATCTACAGTAAGCTACCGACTGACAGAGTGACTGACTATCACAAAGTAAAAGAGGCACTCCTAACGGGATTCGAACTGACAGGAGAATGCTACCGGCAAAAGTTCCGCACCAATCGGAGAGTGAAAGGAGAGAGCTATGCGCAGTTCGCGGATCGGTTGTCCACAACGCTGGATAAGTGGATTAGCCAGTCAGCCACGGCTAAGACGTATGATGGACTGACAGAACTGTTAGTATGGGAACAGCTACGGGAAACCATGACCCCCGAGCTGAGGGCATTCTCAGTAGAGCAGGGCGCGGAAAGACTGGAAGATCTGGTCAAGGTCGCAGATAGGTACGTGGCCGCACACGGAGAAGCCAAGAGCTTCAGGCGAGACCTAAAGCCTAACGGGAAAGAGGCACAGAAACGAAGCCCTAACCGGGAAGAGCGCACCGCGAATAAGCCGAATAACCCCAGACCTGGGCAAAATAAAGGACCCAACACGGAATTCGGGAAAAGAGGTCCCGCAGAACAGAGACGGTATTGTTCGTTCTGCAACAGAAACAATCACTCCACCGCAGAATGTTTCAAGTTGGCCGCACAACGTAGGGAAGAGCGCGAAAGCCGGCCAGCGCACAGAGTTCTAACTCAAAGTAGCGGTAACAAGCCACACACAATCGGAGATCACCCATCGGTGACAGACACGGTCAAGGTCAACGGAAAAGAAGCGAACTGTCTGTATGACACAGGTCTATCATACGACGCGATAGTTAGCGAATCTCTTGTATCGCGCGCGGACTTGACAGACAAGACAGTCAACTTACAAGGAGCAGACTTGACGAAACCGACGACTACTTGCCCAATAGCATGGATCGAAGTAGAGAGTAGGTACGTCACAGGACGAATCCAAGCAGCTGTTTTACAGAAACCCCTGTATGATCTAGTGCTAGGTTGTAGGTATGTGTTCTTAGGCACGCCCCCCAAAACTGTAGAGATAGCTGCAGTGCAAACCAGGGCCCAAGCTAAAACCCAACCACCCCAGCCCGAGTTCGCTCCGAATCCAGGACTCGAAGAGATCAAAACAGCACAGAAAGAAGACACCTCGATAGCGAAGTGCTTCCAGAAGCTACCCAAGGCGCACACACCCCCGCACAAGGGAGACTTCTACATGGAAGAGGGAGTTCTACATCGACAAGGAGATGGAGATCACACCCAACTAGTACTACCAGCCACCCTTCGAGCCCAAGTACTAGAATTAGGCCACAGCATGCCACTCAGCGGACACATGGGAATTGGAGCCACAGTGCAGAGAATCAGCGCACACTACTATTGGCCAGGAATCACGGAGGATGTCAAGCGCTACGTGAAATCTTGCCACCAATGTCAACGATATTCCCCGCGACATCACACCGTACCAGTTACCTTAGGACCATCAGTAGTAGTCGGCGTGCCCTTCCAGCAAGTCTCAGTAGACATAGTAGGACCACTGCCCATGACCAAGAAGCGGAACAGATTTCTACTCACACTCGTCGACGCATGTACGATGTGGTGCGAAGCAGTCCCGTTGCCAGCGATCGACACCAAGAAGATCGCAGATGCACTCATCGCCATCTTTACCAGAGTCGGATTCCCGGACAGCATTAGAACGGACAACGGATCTCAGTTCACCGGCCGCCTGATGCAAGACGTGTTCGAGTTGATACAAGTTCATCACATTCGCACACCACCATACCACCCAGCCAGCAACGGACAAGTAGAAAGACTGAATGGAACCCTTCTCACCATCCTCAGGAAAGTCGCCGACGACAATCCAGAAGCGTGGGACACCTACGTGAATGCGGCACTGTTCGCATACCGAGAAACGCCCCATGCAGCCACAGGCTACACCCCGTCAACATTGCTATTCGGCAGACCTCTAGCCGGACCGCTAGAAGCCCTACGCAGAAGTTGGACGGAGGCCAAGATAGACGACACACCAAGAGGTGCCACCAAGTACGTCGCAGACCTGCAGGAAACCCTCAAAGCAACGTGGAAGAAAGCTGGTGAAGCACTGAAGAAGGCAAGAGCCCGTCAGGCGAAGTACTACAACCGCCACGCGAAGGACAGAGAACTGCAAGTCGGCGATCAAGTGCTACTCTTACTTCCAAGTGGAACCAACAAGCTGGACATCGCTTGGAGAGGACCGTACCGGGTGACTGCCAAGAAATCCAAGACAGTCTACCAAGTAGAGGTGAACGGGAGAGCCCGATACCACCACATCAATCTCCTAAAGAAATACACGTACCGACCAGCGACCCCCAGCACTCACAACTTGTTAGCCATCGCCATCGCGGAAGAAGGAGAAAGCATGGAGACCAATGCAGTAGAGTATCCCCTGCACTCCAAAGAAACCTACAAAGACGTGATACTGAACGGAGACCTAGCCGCTAACCAGCGACAGCAAGTACTACAGGTCATTCGACAACATAAGACTGTGCTCACAGACCGACCAGGGAGGACAGACCTCGTCGAAGTAACCTTAACGGTGACCGACCCAACACCCGTCCGCCAGAAGCTCTACCCGATGCCACTGTCTCAGCAGCGAGCCATCAAGGAAGAGATAGACACCTTACTGGCAGCCGGAATCATCTCAGAGTCTACCTCACCCTACAGCGCAGGCACGGTACTGTTGCGAAAACCCAACGGAGAGCATCGACTGTGCATCGACTTCAGACTCCTGAATGCGGTAACGCAGTTCCAGCCAGAGCCACTCCCGGACCAGACCGACCTATTTGCCAAGCTACAGCGAGCGAAGTACTTCTCACGCATCGACCTCAGCAAAGGATACTATCAGATACCAGTACAACCACAAGTCCGAAAGTACCTAGCTTTCAGCACTATGGAAGGACACTTCGAATTCAACGCTGCTGAGAGGGTCCATGTTTCGCAAGCGTATAGGAAGATGGAGATGACAAGGGAGCGCAGCCTTATTTTGGAATGCAGACTTATGATCCTGTCTTTCCAAATGGGTTTCAACCTTGTCAGTTGTTTGTGCGATCCTGGAGAGACATAGACATAAGACATAAGACATAAGATTCTTTATTCGCTTCAAATGTAACACACAGAAGAATTTGCTTTGCGCGTCTGGGAATGGCATAAATCATTAAAAGTAACAATTAAAAACACAATTAAAAACACAATTGGTCCCGACATCTGTGAATATCTCGGGACCTAAAAACAATTTCTTCATTCACTCACATCCACAAAGCATCAGCGAACCGCACACAAATTTTGTCATGAAACGAAACAAAAAAGCAGACTACCAAAATAAGGAAAGAAAACAACAAAAAAGCATGCGCTCACACATACACGCACACACACGCACACACACACACACACACACACACACACACACACACACACACAGAGGGTGCATCCAGCTGCACAACCCCTCACGCATGCCACGTTCATAACTTCCTGTCGGAAACCATTGTCTGATACAATGGCTCCTAAATGTTTGAAGCTATGCACTGTGTTAGGGATTGGCCGTGGACTTTTATGTCCATTTTGATGCCATTGGTGTTGCTGGTTATCATTTTGGTCTTTTTTGCACTTATTTCCATTCCATAGGCTCTGGAGGTGGTGTCAAGCCTCTTTACATGCTGTTAAGGTTCTTGTGCGGCTCCAGGAAACCCATCCATGTCATCAGCAAAACGGAGTTTGGAGATTGCTCTACCCTTTATGGTGATGGTGCCTTAGTGATCTGCAAGGGCATCTGACATGATGCGCTCTAGGAAGATGTTGAAGAGTGTTGGAGAGAGTAGGCATCCTTGACACACTCCGATTATTGTTTTGAACCGGTTCCCGATGGCGCTATTGTGGAGGACTGCACTGGTAGCCTTGTCATTGATTATTTCAATAATTTTAGTGCTGATGTTGTACACTCTCGTGGTTACTCACAGAGCGTCATGCCAGACTCGGTCAAACGCTTTCATGAAGTCTACAAACACATTATATAAATATTGTTGGTGCTGTAGGTATTTCTCGCATATTATTCTGAGGTTGAAAGTCTGTTCAATGGTACTTCGCCCTGCCATGAATCCTGCTTGTTTTTCAGCTATGATTTGTTCAGCTTGGGGTTTCAACCTATTGAGTATTAATTTCAGGAGGACCTTGCTGGGATGGCTGATGAGGCTGAAGGTGCGGGAATCTTCAAATTCCTGATGGTTACCCAGGCGTCGGATGTTTGGTCCTCAGAGACATTCTAGCTACTGTCATGGGTTGCCGCCTAGTCTCCATTTGACTTATTACTATCCGTCTGAGAGCAGTCCTTTTCAACATCGCTCTCATACAGGCCCATGCCCCAACATCAGACTATGACGACAGCCAAGTGCAGGATTTCTATGAACATCTACAGGCTGTCCTTGACCATGGGCCGAAGAAAGTCATAGTCATAGTGCAAGACGACTGGAATGCCAAGGTTGGCCAAGATGCGCACCAACACTGGGGAGACACTTGTTGACCCCACTGCAACAACAAGACAAGTGACAGGGGTCTGAGACTCTTCGAGTTTGCCAGTTACAACAATCTGATACTGGCAAAAACGCTTGGTCTCCTCAAAAAAGTTCAGACGATGAACATGGAACGGTCCCGGTGGCAAACTTGTTTTTTCCAACCTAGTTCCAGTCATTCGCCCAAAAAGGCAATCACCGAAGTCGAACGAAGCTCTCCGATGTGTTTCGAAATGATGCTTGCATGACTACGACTAGCTGACATTAAAAATGATCGCTGTTGCTTCTAATTCTGTTCGATTTACACAGATTTAGCATTTCGCAACGTTGTTAATATGAGCATAATTATTATCGACCATATTTAATAGTTACGTTCCTTGATTTGCATTTTGTTAGTTCTCAGCAGTAAAGGCTAATAATAGCATTGCCCATTTCCTGCCTAGAACCAAGTAGGCACTGTTATACAGTATACATAGGCTTAATCTACATTATAATATTATAACGTATAAGTCAGTCTCCGCGCAGCGAAGAAGCTCACTAGCTGCATATAATTATTAGACCTGCATTGTTTGTTTTATACGTAAATAAATGTATAAACTATATCTATTCTAATTGATAATATTTAGGCCTATACTTTATAATATTCGAATCTTGAAATTTCCGGAGAAGGACGAATAGGCTAAGCGAATTTTTTTTTTATAACTCGAGATCAGAGTTAAATTAATAGTTAGTTATTCATTTCTTACAGGGTCCAGCGGACTGCAAAGAGTCGAATCAGAACCACAAAATCAAGACAACTCGAGATCAGAGTTAAATTAAAAGCTTATTAGTTATTCATTGCTTACAGAGTCCAGCGGACTGCAAAGAGCCGAATCAGGACCACAAAATCGAGACCACAACTTAGCAAGTAGTTGTAGTAGTAGTAGTAGTAGTAGTAGTAGTAGTAGTAGTAGTAGTAGTAGTAGTAGTAGTAGTAGTATAGTTATTTAGTTAAATCTTTAATTTATTTATTTGTTTTGTTTGTGTGTTATTATTATTATTATTATTATTATTATTATTATTATTATTATTATTATTATTATTATTATTATTATTATTATTATTATTATTATTATTATTATAATTATTAGTTTCTTTTTATTTTTATTATTATTATTATTATTATTATTATTATTATTATTATTATTATTATTATTATTATTATTATTATTATTATTATTATTCCTACTTTTTAAAAAAAAGAAAAAAGAATAGTGTGCTGCTGTGCGTGCTCAATGGTGTAAATATGGTCAGTGACGTTTTGTTTGTTTTTGCTGAAGTTGGGTGTAACCCGAAATATTCAGATGGTGGTGTTACTGGTTATTTTTTCTTATAGATTTAACAAAGTTTTCAGATGATTTATAAATTTCCGCCCGCCACGCAACATTTTTTTAATACTTGTTTCTCATTAAAATACATATAATTGAAATACATATAAAAAATTTACTGTATCAGTTAAAAAGAATAATATTAGTTAAATAAGCTTGCAATAAAAATATCACTGGTTTTTGAGACCATTATAATCTTGCTTTGCCTTGTTGTACTGAAGTGACACCAACGTCTCCATAGCGATTTGAAGTTTTGTCATGGTTTTATTGTTGATATAGATGTGAAATCGTTGTATGTGTGCTTTATGTGTTATGTATTACTTTTACTCCTTATTACTAATTGTGTCAGTATATTATTCATCATAAAATAATAATAATAATACTAACTGCTTCAAAATGCAAATCTCAACTTGAGCTTGAAGCGGTGCAGATCGAAATAGAATTAGATCTAGCAGCGGCTATTTTAATGCACGGATGTTTCACCACAGGCGCTGAAGTCTTTTCTTTTGTCTTTGTAAACTCCTAAATGCGTACGTAGTATAGTATGTAATTGAGGCCTACGAAAGACGAGACTTCCAAGCCTGTGGTTTCACGTAGTCCTGCCAGCATTCGTTCGTAAAACATCGGATAGCTTCGCTCGACTCGGAGAGCTTCGTTCGACTTCGGTAATTGCCTTTTTCGGGAAAGTGACTGGAACTAGGTTGGAAAAAACAAGTTCGCGTCCCGGTGGGGAGCATCACAACTAGATCGACTACATCATGGTCAAGAAACGCTTCAAATAAAGTATCAACATTGGCAGGACACGCACTATTCCAGGAGCAGACATCGGAAGTGACCACGATCTCGTGATGATATCTTTCCGGCTCCAAATGAAGAGAGTAAACACAGCAAAGAGCTCTAGACTGACGTTCGACCTGGACGAACTGCAAGACCCGGAGGTGGCAGAAATATTTCAAGCCACAATTGGGGGAAATTTGCACCACTGCTGGTGAAGTAGATGTCCACACCATGACCACCGCCTTCAGCTCAGCTGTGACAGATGGCGCCACTGAGATCCTTGGCAAGCACCGTCCAAAGGAGAAACCGTGGATCACACCTGAACTTTTGGATCTGTTTGATAAGCGAAGAGAGATGAAAACGAAAAAGAACACCTCACAGGAGCTGATGCCTACCGAAAAATCAACAATGACATCCGAAAAGGCATGCGCACAGCAAAGGAGAACTGGATAGAAGATCAATGCCAGGAAATAGAGAACAATCTGAACAAGAACAAGTGTTAAACAGCTCAAGGTCTCCACAATCCAAAGCAAGTCAGGCATATGCCTTACAGAAGAACAAGAAGTCTTGGATAGATGGACAGAGCAATGCTCTGATCTTTACGACCACATAACAAACGGAGATCCATCAGTTCTAGCATATCCTCAGAACAGAGAAGAAGAAGAAATCGTCCCAATTCTCCGAGAAGTTGAGAAAACATTGCAGTCGCTGAAGAAAGGGAAGTCAGCGGGAGCGGACAACATGCCATCGGAATTGCTTCAAGCAGGAGGAGAAACGATGATTGACGCCCTCACCATCTTCTGTAACAAGATCTGGCAGAGTGGGGAGTGGCCTACAGCATGGACCCAGTCGTTTGTCATCACTCTTCCCAAAAAGGCTAACCTTCAGGAGTGTCAAAATTACCGCACCATCAGCCTCATCAGCCATCCCAGCAAGGTCCGCCTGAAAGTAATACTCAACAGCAGATCAATAACGAAGAATGCAAAAAATGGAGATGAGGTGTTACAGAAGACTTCTGGGTACTTCCTATACCAAGCATACCACCAACGGCGAAGTCCGACGGACCATCACACAAGCTATTGAACAACACGATGACATGCTCACAGTGGTGAAGAAACGGAAACGCCGATGGTATGGTCACGTCACCAGAGCATCAGGCCTTGCAAAGACCATCCTGCAAGGCACGGTGCAAGGAGGCAGAAGAAGAGGGAGGCAGAAAAAGAGGTGGGAGGACAACATTCTAGAATGGACTGGCATGACACTGAGCGAAGCCATGAGGGTTGCTGAGGACAGAGAAAGATGGAGAACGCTGGTTAAACAATCATCTGTGGTGCCCCTACGACCTCCGAGTTACGGGATATGATAGGATAGGATTATTATGGATTTTTTTTTAATTGTTGTTGTTATTATTTTTTTTGGGGGTGGGTGGGTGTTGGGGAGATATTGTTACATGTACATTATGTTGTTGTTGGTGGTGAAGAACTAGTTTTCTCGTCAGAGGGAACTATTAACTAAACCAGCACCAGACACTGATCGGTTAGCGACATGTTTTGCACAGCTCTCGGAAAACCGAAAATTGAGCTGAGTTCAATAGTATTTTTGGGCTCGGTCTTCTTTCGACGGTCACTGTTAAATTGTTATTATAGGCTTACAATTCTAACTACAAAAAGCTGTTGGTAGAGTTTGTAAAATTACAAAATTTGCAAACAAGTATATATTATAAGTTAAAAAAAAAAAAAAACGTATACCACTACGACAATTTGCCTGTAGAAAGTTCGGCAGTGGCTTACACAACTAACCGCACAGTGAACCCAGTATTTCTCAAGCAAAAAGACATCCCGGACTGCACAACAAACTGGCCGACAGTGACTGAAACCTGTGTGGCTGCTGAGAAAGTCGCTGGACATGGGTCGATGCTCGGCGGATTAATCCGGCCAAAAAAAAGGCCAGACCTGCATTTTTAGTGAAGGGAATGAACTTACGCAATGTGTCACGTCAAGTAGCCAACACCCACCCCTTCATTATGCGTGACGACACTGGGGACGAAAGCCGTCGACCAAGGTGTGGATCGATGAAATCCCCTTCTCTGTAGCCGTCTAAGATCGAGCACCCCCGTTGGGGTGCCGGGGGTTTCAGTATAAATAGTATCCCCACTTTCTGGAAATTTAGTGCTTTAAATTCCCACTGTCGCTGTCTTTCTCATTTGCTCTTTCTCATTCCTGCTCTGTTCTATCAATCTGCTATACAATCGTCTTCTTCGCTAGACCAGTCTCCTACCTTATTTCTTGAAAACTCTTCCGGGACAAGACTCCTTGTTTGTGTATGAGGTCTGTTGGATCAGCTTGGGAATATTGGACGCTTTCTGCCAGGTGGTCACTAGGGCTTCCTATGATGTTAATATTTTGCAATGTAGGCATTTTATATGTATGTGTTTTGTTGATAATTTATAATGATGTTTGTATTCTATTTTGTTTTTGTAAACGGGGGTTCGATAAGTTGGGGTGAAGCCTCAGCCGTCCCCTGATTGGGATGTCTTTATTGTAAAGTGACTGGCTGGTGGAGGGCATTCAGTTTTCCCACTAGGGTTGTTTCAGCAGATCTTTTATGCGGATTGGGGGTTGTCCGGTCCTGATTTGGCTCGGAAGAGTCCGCTGGACCTAAAGCAATAATTATGTAATGTAATGTTATGTCTAAGATCGAGCACGCGCTGGTGAAGGTCGGCTGTAAGCTGAGATCTACTATTAGACAGGAAAGGGCGAGGGAAGCCGATAGAAAACTGACCCGTTTCCTAACCGGACGTAGGTTCGTTCTCATCATAGTCACTACAATACCATTGGACAAGACACTGAAAGTGAGCTTCTTCACTGCCAAGTTGTACCGTATGGAACTATCCTATCGTATCCTATCCTATCCCGTAACTCGGAGGTCGTAGAAGCACCACAGATGATCGTTTAACCAGCGTACTCTTATCTTTCCCTGTCCTCAGCTAGCAACCCTGATTTTCTCGCTCAGTGTCAAACCAGTCCATTCTCCAATGTTGTCCTCCCACCTCTTATTCGGTCTCCCTCTTCTTCTACCTCCTTGCACAGCTATGATTTGTTCAGCTTGGGGTTTCAACCTGTTGAGTATTATTTTCAGGAGGACCTTGCTGGGATGGCTGATGAGGCTGATGGTTCGGTAATTTTCACACTCATGAAGGATATCGTTTTTGGAAAGAGTGATGACAAGCGACTGGGTCCATGGTGTAGGACACTCCCCACTCTGCCAGATCTTGTTATACTTAATGGTGAGTGCGTCCATCATCGCTTCTCCTCCTGCTTGAAGCAGTTCCGCGGGTATGTTGTCCACTCCCGCTGACTTCAATACCATTGGACAAGACACTGAAAGTGAGCTTCTTCACTGCCAAGTTGTACCGTATGGAACTATCCTATCGTATCCTATCCTATCCCGTAACTCGGAGGTCGTAGAAGCACCACAGATGATCGTTTAACCAGCGTACTCTTATCTTTCCCTGTCCTCAGCTAGCAACCCTGATTTTCTCGCTCAGTGTCAAACCAGTCCATTCTCCAATGTTGTCCTCCCACCTCTTATTCGGTCTCCCTCTTCTTCTACCTCCTTGCACAGCTATGATTTGTTCAGCTTGGGGTTTCAACCTGTTGAGTATTATTTTCAGGAGGACCTTGCTGGGATGGCTGATGAGGCTGATGGTTCGGTAATTTTCACACTCATGAAGGATATCGTTTTTGGAAAGAGTGATGACAAGCGACTGGGTCCATGGTGTAGGACACTCCCCACTCTGCCAGATCTTGTTATACTTAATGGTGAGTGCGTCCATCATCGCTTCTCCTCCTGCTTGAAGCAGTTCCGCGGGTATGTTGTCCACTCCCGCTGACTTCCCCTTCTTCAGCAATTGCACTGCTGCCTCAACTTCTCGGAGAATTGAGAGGATTTCTTCTTTTTCTCTGTTCTCTGGACATGCTAGAACTGATGGGTCTCCGTTTGGTGTGTGGCTGTAAAGGTCAGAGCAGTGCTCTGTCCGTCTTGTTCTTCTGTAAGGCATATGCCAGACTTGCTTTGGGTCGTGGGCTTGGGCTGTTTAACATATGTCAGGCGCTTCACAGTCTGGTAGGCCTTCTTGCTGTTGTTCTTGTTCAGACTGTTCTCTATTACCTGGCATTGATCTTCTATCCAGTTCTCCTTTGCTGTGCGCATGCCTTTTCGGATGTCATTGTTGATTTTTCGGTAAGCATCCGCGCCCTGTGAGGTGTTCTTTTTCTTTTTCATCTTTCTTCGTTTATCACACAGGTCCAAAAGTTCAGGTGTGATCCACAGCTTTTTCTTTGGCCGGTGCTTGCCAAGGATCTCCGTGACGGCATCTGTCACAGCTAAGTTGAAGGTGGTGGTCTTGGTGTTGACATCTACTTCACCAGCTCCCAAAATGAGCAGTGGTGCAAATGTCCCTCCAATTGTGGCTTGAAATATTTTTGCCACCTTTAGGTCTTGCGGTTTGTTTACTCTCTTAAGTGAAGCCGGAAAGACATAATCACGAGATCGTGGTCACTTCCGATGTCTGCTCCTGGAAAAGTGCGTGTCCTGCCAATGTTGATGCTTGAGCTGAAGCGTTTCTTGACCATGATGTAGTCGATCTGGTTGTGATGCTCCCAGCCGGGACTGTGCCATGTCCATCGTCTGAGTTTTTTGAGGAGACCAAGCGTGTTTGCCAGTATCAGATTGTTGTATCTGGCAAACTCCAACAGTCTTAAACCCCTTTCATTTGTCTCGTTGTTGCAGTAAGGTCCACATGTGTCTCCCGCAGTTGTGGTGCGCATCTTGGCCAACCTTGGCATTCCAGTCGCCTTGCACTATGACTATGTCCTTCCTCGGCACTTGGTCTAGGGCAGCCTGTTGAATTTCATAGAAATCCTCCACTTCGCTGTCGTCATAGTCTGATGTTGGGGGCATAGGCCTGGATGATGGTGATGTTGAAAGGGGCTGCTCTCAGACGGATGGAAATGAGTCTACTGGAGACTTGGCGGCAACCCATGACAGTGGCTAGAATGTTCTTGTGGACCAAGAATCCAACTCCGTGTTCGTGCCTGTCATCTCTACCGCTGAAATAAAGCTTCTGGCCTTTGTCGGTCGTTGTTTCACCTAGGCCTTTCCAGCGCAGTTCGCTGATCCCTAAAAGGTTCCATCGATTGTGGTCCATCTCGTGGGCCAGTTCTTCGAATTTTCCCTCCGCATTTAGGATCCTGACATTCCAGGTTCTTATGACGATGTTATTTCTGGTGCGGATCTTGCTAAGTTGTCCATCAGTAGCACAATTATTGCCTCCGTCCTGGTGTCCAACGGATGGCGCTGTCCTTGTTGACCCGGGCGACGACCCGACCGATCCGGTATGGAGTAAATGGTTTTATTCATCATGCAGTGTGTCTTGGGCAAGAAAGATCTGGCAGGGCCCAATCCTCTCCAGGCTGTTGGCCACAGCCGATATCCACGAATACAGTGTGGCTCGCCGTAACCCCGAGCACGTGGTCGTTGAACCTGTAGTAACATGAGGTTCCTCCGTCCTGGCCGGTGACTTCTGTCTAGAAGACTTTCGCCCATTTATGCCGTGCTGACATCACCCCTGTTAGTCGCCTCTGACGACACGTCGGGAAACGTTGGGTCTATTCTAATCAGTGCCCGAACCTACAGGGTTCACTGCCAAGTTGTACCATATGGAACAGAAGCTGGTAAAAAAAAGTCGGCCGTGTGTTTGAGATGCTTTGGAACTGATCATCACGTCTCGGGAACTACTAACTGAACCAACACCAGACAATTTAATATGGCGACTTCCCTTTTGCTTAATGCTCTCCTGGTTGCTGAAGATGCTGCTGCTGCTGATGATGATGATGATGATGATTGATGATGATGATGATGATGATGATGATGATGATGATGATGATGATGATGATGATGATGATGATGTAACGATATCAACGATGATTAGGAGGGTAGAGACTCTTATCCGCCAAGAATAATAAATCATGTCAGGAAGGATCAGAATACTGGAAATTGAAACTAAAGATATGACAAATTGCGACAATTAGAGAGACCATAAACTGCAGAAATCAATTCAAAACACGAAGACTAGACACACGAAAGAAGACGGATGAGGGCGAGGAGAGGAGGAGAACAGGAGGGGAGAGGCCGGTAGAAGTACTGCAGCCGAGAAACAAAAGGATTAGAAGACAAATCAAAATAGAAATTAAAAAAAATATGTGTTGTGATGTCGTTTTTATCAGAATAAAATATTATATGATAAGAAAGAGCAGAAGAGAAGAGAGCAAAGAAGAATTGATACTGTGAATGGTGTCAGACTGTGAAAATGCTTATAACGTCGTTGTAAGACACTGGTGTCAGACACTGGGCGAAAGTCACGGAAAGTCAGCCAGGGCGGAGGAAAATCACGTTACTATAGGTTAAACGTGCTTGGGGGCCAGGTGAGCCAGTACTCACGGCTTGGGCGGCGTGGCCACTGCTGGAGAGGATCTTTCTTGCCCAAGACACACCCTATGATGAACAAAAACCACTCACTTTATACGGATCGGTCGTCGCTCTGATCATGAACGACCCCGCCTTCCGTTGGCCACCAGGATGGAGGTGATAAGTGGGTTGCTGGTGGACAGTTTAGCCAGATCCGCGAGAGAAAGAAAGAGAGAGAGAGAGAGATAACATCGTCACAGGAAAACTGAATGTCAGAACCCTAACTGCGGAGGGAAAATTAGAAAAACTAGCCCACGAGCTGGAGCGCGATCGATGGAACGTTTTAGGTATCAGCGAACTGCACTGGAAAGGCCTAGGTGAAACAACGACCGACAAAGGCCACAAGCTTTATTTCAGCGGAAGAGATGACAGGCACGAACACGGAGTTAGTTTCTTGGTCCACAAAGTGACACCATGAGTCTCCAGTAGAATCATTACCATCTCTCTGAGAGCAGCCCCTTTCAACATCACCCTCATACAGGCCTATGCCACAACATCAGACTATGACGACAGCGAAGTGGAGGATTTCTATGAACATCTGCAGCTGTCCTTGACCAAGTGCCGAGGAAGGACATAGTCATAGTGCAAGCGACTGGAGTGCCAAGTTTGGTCAAGATGCACACCACAACTGGGGAGATACATGTGGATCCCACTACAACAACAAGACAAATGACAGAGGTCTTAAACTCTTGAATTTGCCAGCTACAACAATCTGATACTGGCAAACACGCTTGGTCATACAAAAGATCCAGATAATGGACCTGGCACAGTTCCAGCGGGGAGCATCACAATTATGATCATGGTCAAGAAATGCTTCAGATCAAGCGTCAACATTGGCAGGGCACGCACTTTCCAGGAGCAGTTATCGGAAGTGACAACGATCTCGTGATGATGTCTTTCCGGCTCCACTTAAGCTCAGCTGTGACATATGCCGCCACTGCGATCCGTGGCAAGCACCGCTCAAATAATAAATCCTTGATCACACCTGAACTTTTGGACCTGTGTGACAAACTAAGAGATGAAAAGGAAAAGGGAAAAAGAACACTTCACATGCACAGGGAGTAATGCTTACCCAAAAATCAATAATGGCATCCGAAAAGGCATGCGCACAGCAAAAGGAGATTGGGACATAAGATCAATGCCAGGAAATAGAGAGCAGTCTGAAATAAGAACAACAGCAAGAAAGCCTACCAGACAGCGAAGCGGCTGACAAGTGTTAAACAGCTCAAGGTCTCCACGATCCAAAGTAAGTCTGGTATGTGCTTTACAGAAGAACAAGAAGTCTTGGAAAGATGGACAGAATACTGCTCTGACCTTTACAACCATAAACCAAACGAAGACCCATCAGTTCTGGAATGTCCCCAGAACAGAGAAGAAGAAGTAATCCTCCCAGAAGTTGAAGCAGAAGGATATGTCGGCGGGAGTGGACAACATACCCCGCAGAATTCCTTCAAGATGGAGGAGACGCGATGATTGACGCCCTCACTATTATCTGTAACAAGATCTGGCAGATTGGGGAGTGGCTTACACCATGGACCCAGTCGCTTGTCATCACTCTTCCCAAAAAGGATAACTTCAGGAGTGTGAAAACTACCGCACTATCAGTCTCATCAGCCATCCGAGCAAAGTCCTCCTGAAAATAATACTCAACAAGGTTGAAACCCAAGCTGAACAAATAATAGCTGAAAAACAAGCAGGATTCAGGGCAGGGCGAAGTACCACTGAGCAGATTTTTTCAACCTCAGAATAATTTGCGAGAAATACCTACAGCAGCAACAACATCCATATCATGTGTTTGTAGACTTCAAAAAAGCTTTAACTGAGTTTGGCATGCAGCTCTGTGTGCAACCATGAGAGCGTGCAACTTCAGCCCTAAAATTATTGAAATCATCAAAAGCCTGAATGACAAGCCTACAAGTGCAGTCCTCCAGAACAGCGCCATCGAGAGCTGATTCAGAACAACAATTGGCGTGCGTCAAGGATGCCTACTCTCTCGAACACTCTTCAATATCTTCCTGGAGCGCATCATGTCATATGCCATTGCAGATCACAAAGGCACCGTCAGCATAGGGAGTAGAGCAATCTCCAACCTCCATTTTGCGGATGACATTAATGGATTGGCTGGAGAGGAACAAAGACAAGAACAGCCGGTACAGAGGTTTGACACCACCCCCAGCGCCTTTGGAATGGAAATAAGTGTAGAGAAGACCAAAATGATGACCAAAAACACCAATGGCATCAACACGGACATCCAACTCCAAGGTCAATCCTGTCAAACACGGTGTATAGCTTCAAATATTTTGGAGCCATTGTATCAGACAAGGGGTCCCGACAGGAAGTCCTCTCCAGGATCGCACAAACAACTGCTGTCCTGACAAGGCTGAAGCCCATTTGGAAAGACAGGACCATCTGTCTATACGCCAAGGTAAGGTTACTGCGCTCCCTTGTCATCTCCATCTTCCCATACTCTTGACAAAACATGGACCCTCACAGCAGACCTATAATGAATAATACAAAGCATGGAGATGAGGTGCTACAGAAGACAGACGTCTGGGCATTTTCTATACCCAGCAAATCCCCAACGACGAAGTCTGACCGACACATCACACAAGCCATTGAGCAACACGATGACATGTTCACGGTGGTGAAGAAACGGAAACCACGTCGCCAAAGCGTCAGACCTTGCAAAGACCGTCCTGCATGGCACGGTGCAAGTAGGCAGAAGAAGAGGGATACATAACAATAAACAAATATTATACTATCTTTAATTTTTTACTCGCATTTTTGTTTTTATTTTGTTTCATTTTAGTTATCAAGTGCCTGTCATAGTTCCTTGTGAGAGGTAATAAAGATTTGTTGAATTGAATTGAATTGAATAAAAAGATGTGGAAGGACAACATTCGGGAATGGACTGTCTTGACACTGAACAAAGCCATGAGGGTTGCTGAGGACAGAGAAAGATTGAGTACGCTGGTTAAACGATCATCTGTGGTGCCACAACGACTTTCGAGTTACGGTTTAGGATAGGATATGATAGTATTTATTTGAGCCTATCACTTTTACTGTTATCACGAAGTCTGAATAATGTTATATATCGCAGCTTCAATTCGAACATGAGGTCAAAACACTTGCAGGCACACAACCAAATAGCTTACCCAACATTGCAAACATTTGACGATTTTGCGCTTTGTGCGATGATGATGATGATGATGATGATGATGATGATGATGATGATGATGATGATGATGATGATGATAACGACGATAATGATGATGATGATGATGATGATGATGATGATGATGATGATGATGATGATGATGATGATGATGATGATGATGATGATGATGATGTCAACGATGGTGCAGTAGGAAAGACTTGTCAGAATAACTCCCAATGACTCATTGTATCTGGAAGTCAGAAAGCAGCCGGAGGTCGGCGATCACTGAAATAAAAGAAGATAACATTAGATTATTATAGATTACTATGAACGTTTACAGCCGGAAATCATTTGAAAAGCGGATACTAGAAACACGCAAGAAGACGGGCGAGGGTTGGGGGAAGAGGAATAACAACAGAAAGAGAAGGCGGAAGAAGAGAAAGAGGAATAGCAGAAGGAGACGATGAGGAGGAACAGAAGGAGGAGTAGAAGAAGAAGAAGAAGACGCTGGTGTCCTATCTATCCCGTAACTCGGAGGTCGTTGGGGCACCACAGATGATCGTTTATTATTATTATTATTATTATTATTATTATTATTATTATTATTATTATTATTATTATTATTATTACTATTATTATTATTATTATTATTATTATTATTATTATTATTATTATTATCTTTTAAGCTTAAATTACAAAAGACATTAGTTTCATCCATATTTGTGCTCGAAAACATGGAGCTATGCTAAGAAAAACGTTTTGCGAACTGTGAGAGTCAACAAATTTAATTAATATGTAGTAGTAGTAGTAGTAGTAGTAGTAGTAGTAGTAGTAGTAGTAGTAGTAGTAGTAGTAGTAGTAGTAGTAGTAGTAGTAGTAGTACATTACATTACATGGTTATTGCTTTAGGTCCAGCGGACTCTTCCGAGCCAAATCAGGACCGGACAACCCCTGATCCGCATAAAAGATCTGCTGAAACAACCCTAGTGGTAAAACTGAAAGCTCTCCACCAGCCAGTCACTTTACAATAAAGACATCCCACGCAGGGGACGGCTGAGGCTTCACCCCAACTTATCGAACCCCCGTTTACAAAAACAAAATAGAATACAAACATCATTATAAATTATCAACAAAACACATACATATAAAATGCCTACATTGCTAAATAATAACATCATAGGAAGCCCTAGTGACCACCTGGCAGAAAGCGTCCAATATTCTCAAGCTAATCCAACAGACCTCATACAGAAATAATGAGTCTTGTCCCGGAAGAGTTTTCAAGAAAAAAGGTAGATGACTGGTCTAGCGAAGAAGAAGATAGTATAGCAGATTGATAGAACAGAGCAGGAATGAGAAAGAGCAAATGAGAAAGACAGCAACAGTGGGGATTTAAAGCACTACATTTCCAGAAAGTGGGGATACTATTTATACTGAAACCCCCGGCACCCCAACGGGGGAAGTAGTAGTAGTAGTAGTAGTAGTAGTAGTAGTAGTAGTAGTAGTAGTAGTAGTAGTAGTAGTAGTAGTAGTAGTTTTGATGTTTTGTATGTTGTTTGGTCACTGCACATAATTCTCTTTGTGAATATTTATGAGGGCAATAAAGTATTATGTACCTTGTATTGTGTAAATTGAAAAAGGCGTCTGCTGGGCTTGGTCATTTTGAAATTGAGAACGGTTGATTCAAAGAAAATAACTTGTAGCAAGAAATATCAAAATTAACGAATTTCCCTTGTTCTTTGAGGTGTAAGATCAGTATGATGTAGACTAAAAGTATCAAGTATGAAGCGAGCGCTATAGCCGAGTGGTCTAATGCGGGACTAACTTGCCTTGTCCACAGGCCAGAAACCTGACAGGTGTGGGATCGAGCCAGCATATGGGCGTTATGTTTCTCAGAATATTATTTACTTTCGACTAGGGCAACGTCGCGGGGTTTTCTCCGGGTACTCCGGTTTGCTACCCCAGTAAAATTTCGAAAACACAAAGGTTGGGTTTGGGCGACAACGCCTTTCCCAAGGTAGGCGGTCCAGAATTTTTCGATAAAAAGGGACAATAAAATGTCAAAAATGAAAATCAAAAATGAAATCAAAGAATGAACCCATGTTGAACAAACGTTGAATTCGGCATGTTTTACCTCCACATTCATGTATAGCCCCCTAATTCAGTTACAGTGTTCTATTAATAATTTAGACTAAATATCACATAAATAGCTACAAAAAAAATTGTATCGGTTGCCGCCTTCATCCTCATAGCGCTCTATAGGGATAACTCTTTTTCAATTCAATATTTTATTTTAACGTCTCATCGCGTTCATGTGATTTTAGACTATTTAATTCTCTCCCATGGACATGTATGTCAGATCTAATAACTTAAAGTTCAACTGCCATAAATCAAATAAATAACTTTAGGCTTACTACAAAATTGTACCACTAACTGCGGCATGTAAATTATACGCTCTATATCTATGATTGCAGGACTATGCAATGTCAATGTCAATGGATTTTTTAATACTCACATTGATGTTCTTTTTTCCATAGAGCCTAGTGGAATCAAACTAGGACTTTCAATTAAATATATTTAACGGAGAAAACATGAAAAAACGTTGTTGTTTTTTTCTCAAAACTTTATGTTTTTAGTTGTATAATTCTTCCCTTCTTGTGGATGATTTTGGACAATCAGGTCACATTCACTAAATCTCTAGATTATTTATCTGAACCTGATCAGTTCTCAAACTGCGCGAGTAAAAAGCTAGAGTACATCACTTTGAATAAGAATGAAGCTGTCACGTCACCCGAGCGGGTTCCGTGACGTCAGCACATTAAGCGAGTGATTAGGATATAAAACTCAAACAAAATAAACTAACACGAATGCCAGAATACAATCACACTCTTTTATTCAACAATTAACATACACGCACAGGACAAATGGGAAACTAACCACCCTCCACCCCTATCAAGACCCCCGTCCCAATATTAACTAACAATTACCCCCCTTTGTTTAACCCCAAACAGAACTAAACATCAACAGGTTTTTACAAAATGCACAACAAAATCACAATCAGTAAATCAATTCAAAATATAAAATTTCAACTAAGAAAATGATGGTGCTATGAATCTTTAATCTTCGAACTATTGTCCAAGTGAAACTGCGGAACTGAAGCACTGTTCAAATGTCTTGTCAAGTAGCTCAGAGGGAGCTAAACAGTCACTTCACAATATAAGGAAATCAGCCCAAACCTGTAAGCAGATACACAGTCTTAACAGCCTGCCTACAAAACATAAACACTATATAATATAACACGCCGTCCTCCGTCCGCCATCTTGACCTGTTTATGCCACAATGACAACAATACAAGATGTTATGCATACATTTCAATAATATAATGCAACCCTTGATGCTTAATAATTCATATCTTTATAAACACAGCCATTTATATAAATATACATAATTATTGCAACCACACTTCCATCACACAGTCCTGATTCATTCCATCTCCCTCCATCCTCATCATCTTTCCCAACTGTTATAACACATCACGATTATCTCCCTTCATCCATCTCTCTTGACATACTATAATATAAACATGCTCTGCTCGTATTAATCACTTCATCCCTCTTCAGCATAGTACAACTATCTCTCTCTCCATACGTACACCCTCACCCTCTCTCTCTCACTCTCCCCCTCTAACATGCATTCCCCATCGTCGCCGTTGACCCACTTTTACAACAACAGCAGCAACTACAATTTCTCAATCATATACATAATGAGAAAATCATATGAAAATCATATAAAATCAATAAAATCATTATGCATCAAAAATACATCCCTTTCCCCCACATTCATCACCATTCGTTCGCGTACGCAGTCTCGGAGTGCGGCCACTAAGAAATTGGATTACAGGGTTTATTCACCGTCTCGGCCTTGACTTGTGATACACCTTCTCCCCCAACACAATATGACACAACACTGTCACAACACAAATGGTTAGTCTTTGAGAGTTACTTCGTGTCTGGCTATTGCTGGTTATTCTCTCAAAAATACCACTGATAAATGAGGACGAGGACACCTCAATTCTGTCACAGAAACTGAGTCTCGGTAGGTGTTCAATAGAGAACCACACACACCTTAGGAGATGAACTCTACACTTATTCTCTATAAATGGCAGTTACACCCCTCCTCTCTCCAACTCTAAACATTCCTACCCCGACGAGGGCGTAAGACCTTGGGTGGCTTGTATTAACAATTACACACCCTTCCAACACAGAAACCTAGTTCTAACTTGACACACAGTCACAGAGTCACTTCCTGGTTAGAGTTGACCTCTTCGCAAAAGCACTTCAAATCACTCTGCCTTACCAAATGCACCCGGCCACAAGCAAACAGTCGAGTTCTCCTCAGTATTCATATTTCTTATTATGCATAGCCCTGTTTCTGTATTTGGCCTACCCCTATCTTCTACGTTACGCACGGACTTTACGATTACTGCACTCTTTCGTACGCAATAAGGAAACCGGTCAAGCTATTCTATGTACACTACATAACAGAGAAGTGCAACTTCGTACAAAATATAGCTCTCCCTGCTACTCTGAAACTCGTGTCGTCACAGAAGCCATTAGCTAACGGCCGTTTTTTGCATGGACAACCTAAACAAATTGATTCCTGGACATAATAACCCTTAACACCGTATGTGGGCTTAAGCTACATTTTATTGCTTTTTGTGTGTGTTTACTAACCCTTTCTGTCTTTCGTTGATTCTATCTTTCTTTCTTTTTTATATTTTAGGAGAAGAAGGGAGGGGCAGATAAATTTAAACTATCTCGAATTTGGAGATAATAAAATATCTGATCTTATCGTATTCACGTCTTTCTTTATTTCTCTTATTATTATTTTTTTCTCCCTATAGGGATGCCGGTTTTTCTTCTTTTTTTAAAATAAATAATATCCCCATTTTCTGGAAATTAAGTGCTTTAAATTCCCACTGTCGCTGTCTTTCTCAATAGTTCTTTCTCATTGCTACTCTGTTCTAGCAGTCTACTATACTATCTTCCTATTTGCTAGACCAATCACCTACCTATTTTCTTGAAAACTTTTCCGGTACAAAACTCCTCATTTGTGTGTGAGGTCTGTTGTATCAGCTTGGGAATATTGGACGCTTTCTGCCAAATGGTCACTAGGGCTTCCTATAATATTAATATTTAGCAATGTAGGTATTTTATATGTATGTGTTTTGTTGATATTTTATAATGATTGCATTCTATTTTGTTTTTGTAAACGGGGGTTCGATAAATTAGAGTATATCCTCAGCGTCCCCTGCGTGATATGCCTTTATTGTACAGTGACCGGCTGGAGGAGTGCCTTCAGTGTTACCACTGGGGTTATTTCAGCAGATCTTTTATGCGGATCAGGGGCGAGTCCTCGTTCAGCCAAGTTGTGGTCTTGATTTTGTGGCCCTAATTCGGCTCTTTGCAGTCAGCAAAACTAATTAACTAACTTCTTCTTGTTGTTATGGTTGTTGTTGTTGCTGTTGTTGTTATTGTTGTTGTTGTTCTTCTTTTTCTTCTTCTTCGTTGAGCTTATTCTTCTTCTTCTCCTCACGTTTCCTCTTCCTCCTCCTCCTCCTTATTCTTCTTCTCCTCCTCCTCTTCGTTTTGATTCTCTTTTTTTTTCATACTTTTATTTCCCCTTCTTGTTTTCTTTCTTTTGTTTACTTCTTCTTTCTTCCTGTTTTTAGTTTTATATTTTCTGTCTTTCCGCGATACCATGAGAACTGCTAAGACACACAGCTGATGCGCAGTGATTGCGTAAATCATGCATGTACAGCTCATAGTTGTTGCTGTTGATTTCCAGCGAGCGCCTCCTGCATCCTCGGACAATATGCAGTGAATTTCTATAACAAGCACGAAGACATTGATTTGAATATTTTATTTTTTTCATTTTTATTAATCGATTCTTTGTTTCTTAGTGCATATCTTTGTTTCTTTCTTTCCTTATTTGCCTTTTTAAATTATTTTTTATAGACTTATGTAATAATAATTATAAGACTTATTTAATAATAATTATATTATAATTAAATCGAGTCTCAACATCGCCACGAAAATTAACATGTTTAAAATGCTGATTTTCAACTATAACAACAGCAACAACAGCTGCAACAAGAACAAGAACAGGAAGAAAAAGAAGAAGAAGAAGAAGAAGAAGAAGAAGAAGAAGAAGAAGAAGAAGAAGAAGAAGAAGAAGAAGAAGAAGAAGAAGAAGAAGAAGAAGAAGAAGAAGAAGAAGAAGAAATCAACAAGAAGAAGAAGAAGAAGAAGAAGAAGAAGAAGAAGAAGAAGAAGAAGAAGAAGAAGAAGAAGAAGAAGACGAAGAAGAAGAAGAAGAAGAAGAAGAAGAAGCCGTCACGAATTTTGCGAATGTCTAGCTAGAAACACATTTGAATGGTTTGCCTTGATTTTTTTTATTTTTTTTTTTTGGGGGGGGGTCTGTTTATTTCTTTGTCTGTTTGTCTTTCTTACTTTTTTGTCTTTGTTTTCTGGTGCTCTGTTTATTTTTTTATTTGTATGTGTCTTTTTTTATATACTAAAAAGCTTCTGTTCCTTCCTTTCTTTATCCCTTACAAAATGATTGGTGAAACTATGGACAGGTGTAAGTCTATATTTTGTTGGAATTCTTTCTTTCTTCCTTCCTTTTCTCTCTCTCTCTCTCTCTCTCTCTCTCTCTCTCTCTCTCTCTCTCTCTCTCTCTCCCTCTCATTCTCTCTCTTTCATTCTCTCTTTCTCTCTTTCTTTTTCTCTCTTTCTTAAGTTTTTAATTCTTTTTTCTTTCAAGTCAAGTCAAGTCAAGAAATCTTTATTCCACAAAAACATGGTAAAATTTGTTGTGTCACAGTGCATATATAGCAATAAAAAATAATAATACAACAAGACAATAGAACAACCCTCTCCTCAGTATAACAGCAAGCTAAATACAATCTCTCTCTACTGCGCGCGCGCGCACACACACACACACACACACACACACACACACACACGGTACGCATATATACATACACATACACGCACGCACATGTATAAACACACACATTTATTCTTTCTTTGCTGTCTTTTCTTTTCTTTTAGCTCTTTGTTTTACCTTGACCATTACTGGTTGAAACTGAGCATAGTAGAAATTCACAAACTGAGATTGCTATTGAAGATTCTTGCAATATTATGGTTACTTTTTCATGCAGATTGACTGTGGCGTTGGAAACAATCGCTAGTTTTTATTAAGGGGATGGAAGGGATTGGGGTGGGACAAGTGTAACTTCTACAAGTCCAAATTTAGGTACTCGACCTAAGTTAAAATCTAATGAATAATACTGATTGTGTCTGCACAGTGTCCGGCAATTCTGTCTGCTATTTCATGATTTATTGTAATGTTACTGCGTGATAGGAGCCAACATTGCTTTCATTGTATTTTATGACTTATCTGGAAATACTTTGAAATAGTCGTGAATCAGAATGACCCAAATGTCGGTCTGGCTGTCGATCGGTCCGTTCGTCCGTTGATCAGTTGGTAGCTAAATCTCAAGAACTACTGAACGGATCTTCACCAAACGTCTTACAAACATTACCTAGTAAAATGCCCAGCCTCCCGCTTCATCATATTTGCTCTAACGCAAAGGTCAAGGTCACTGGAGTCATTTTGTTGCAAAACACCTGTTGCTCAATACCTCAAAAACGGTTTAAACGATTTTGTGGAGCCGGAGCTTTGGTATACAGGTACGTCAAATCGTGGGCAATACTTCATAGCAGTCCGTTTGTCGGTATCTCGGTAAGTTGGTCGGTCTGTCGCTTCAAATTCCAATTCTTTTTTTTTTCTTTAATTTGGGGTGTGTTTAAAACACATTTTTGCTTTATCTTAAGAATAAATAAACCGAAATTCATAATTCACTTTGTGGATACTTGAACTATAACTAATACTAATTTGTACTTGTGTTTGTACTTTATCAAAGGTCAGGGTCTTTGTGCTTGACCATTTTTTTCAAACAGGTATTGCGCTGTATATAAACATTGGCTGAGTCGATTTAAATAAATGTGTTTTGCTTGAATATCGTTCAGATAGTGGCCCCTCATTCCAAGTTTCGCTTTTTCTTCGTTAGGACCCCTTGGGGTCATGAGCAATCTTGCCACTGTAGATTGTTCTAACCTATAAAGGGAAAAGTGAAAGCCCCAGTTGAAAACCTGTCTTGACTTTGTAGGCATGACTAATTCACTGCGGCAACAGTACTCCCGTTGGGGTGTCGGGGGTTTCAGTATAAATAGTATCCCCACTTTCTGGAAATTTAGTGCTTTAAATTCCCACTGTCGCTGTCTTCCTCATTTACTCTTTCCCATTCCTGCTCTGTCCTATCACTCTGCTATACTATCTTCTTCTTCGCTAGATCAATGACCTACCTTTTTTCTTGAAAACTCTTCCTGGACAAGACTCCTTGTTTGTGTATGAGGTCTGTTGGATCAGCTTGGGAGTGTTGGACGCTTTCTGCCGGGTGGTCACTAGGGCTTCCTATGATGTTAGTATTTAGCAATATAGGCATTTTATATGTATATGTTTTGTTGATAATTTATAATGATGTTTGTATTCTCTTTTGTTTTTGTAACCGGGGGTTCGAGTAGTTGAGATAAAGCCTCAGCCGTCCCCTGCGTGGGATGTCTTTATTGTAAAGTGACTGGCCGGTGGAGGGCATTCAATTTTCCCACTAGGGTTGTTTCAGCAGATCTTTTATGCGGATCGGGGGTTGTCCGGTCCTGATTTGGCTCGGAAGAGTCCGCTGGACCTAAAGCAACAATCAATCAATCAATCATTCTTCGTTAGGATAAAGCGGAGTTACAACATCGCCAAGGAAAATATCTGTTTTATTTGTTTATATATTTTACATTGAAATGAATAAGACACACACACTCACATACACAAACACGCACACATACATATGTAAAACATCAAAACTGGATTTTATTACGAATGTAGGAATCGGGAAGTGGGGTGTTTTTTTGACGGAAAGAATGCAAATTTCTTCTAAAAATGTAAGAATCTAATGCAAAATTGGCTCTTTCCGTCTCAAAAGTTGACCTAGGTCGTCTCCTATAGGCGACGACATAGGTCGAACTTTCTTCAAAATTTTCACACAAACACACACACACAAACACAAACAATCTTACTAAAGTTACCCAATAAGGACTGCGAAACAGGTGACCTCAAGAATCAGAGGTCATTTTCTCCCTCATGATTGCAGAAGAAGAAGAAGGTGATGATGAGGAGGAGGAGGTGGAAAATGTGGAGAAAAAGGACGACGACGATGACAACGACGACGACAAAAAAGAAGAAGAAGAAGAAGAAGAAGAAGAAGAAGAAGAAGAAGAAGAAGAAGAAGAAGAAGAAGAAGAAGAAGAAGAAGAAGAAGAAGAAGAAGAAGAAGAAGAAGAGAAAGAAGAAGAAGAAGAAGAAGAAGAAGAAGAAGAAGAAGAAGAAGAAGAAGAAGAAGAAGAAGAAGAAGAAGAAGAAGAAGAACAACAACAACAACAACAACAACAACAACAACAACAACAACAACAACAACAACAACAACAACAACAACAACATGAAGAACAAGGGCAAGAAGAAGAAGAAGAAGTCTGTCGTTACCATTGCCTCCCATCTCAAATAGGCCATCATTGTCGTCACTGTCCTTATGTCAATAATAACCTCATAATTCACATCGCTGTCAAAAATAGAATCAGCAATATTGCCGTCGTCGTTCTTCGCAGCCATCAGTAGCAGCCGCAGCGCCAGCAGCAAGAGCAATATCAACAGCTGCACAGCAGTATCGCCTAGGCAAGCAACATATATGACTTGACAATTTGACAACGCTGATTATTATGCTGGAAGATGGAGACGCAAAATGGTAGACAACAATGTAATAAAAGGAAGGGGGTACCCAAGTAAAAACCCACAGTGCCATCATAAAACAACGTACTTGTTGTGTTCCTTTCTCTTCAAACGCAATTAACGGTATTCAAATGAGCAGCAGGATCGGGTGGAATATAGCTTGAAAACTTTGCCACAGCCATTCTGGTTCTTGCAATCCGCTTTACAGGGCCGGACCTGGGAAAAGTCGAAAGGGGGGAGGGGGGTTACAGATCATTCTAGGGGGGTCCGGGGGCATGCCCCCCGGGAATTGTTTTTTTCAAGGATGCAAAATGGTGCAATCTGGTGCAATCTGAACCTTGAAAAAGCCATTTGTGATGGTCTGGGACTTTGAGCTTTTTTAACAATTTGAACTGACAAACTCTGGGGTACAAAAATTATCCTCTGCCCCTCCCTTAAAAAAACAACAACACACAGACACACACACACAAACATTTATTTATCAGCAGAGATGTTTTGTATACTATTATTATTCACTACTTTTTGTCGATCGTTAACGGTATAAAGCTTTACCTTGTAGTTTATGAACATCACCGCCCTGCTTTCACTTTCAGTCTTGCTGCACTAGGTTCTCCGGCATTAGTACCATTTGTGAATTGTATCTTCTGGCAAAACAGTTCACTGCCTCTTTGAAGTCAATATCAACATCCCTGTGCACTTTCAGTAAAGCAAGTCAATTGAGCCTCTGTTGCCCCATTGTAGAGCGCAGGTAGTTTTTCAGGTTGCGCAACTGACTGTTTGAACGCTCACACTCGGCAAGTGACAGGCAGGGTGCAAAGGTTCTTTAGCATGATGAACAGGTTGGGATAAAAATCCCTGTCACGATGTTTCAGTGCTTCTGATGCCGTGGATGGGATGATAGCTGTCGCATTCTCAGCAGCACTGCGCCATTTACAAACCCACCGTTGGTATTCTGCATCAAGGGTAGCGTTGCCTGGTAGGTCAGACTCCCACAACATTGCCAGTGTCTTCACCCCTTCTGGAACCTGCATGAAACCATCCTGGTTGTCTATTAAAGTGCTTGGCACCAGACACAGACCATCAACTGCTAGGTCAGCATTTTTGAACCTCGAGTCAAATTCGGTTGACAGGTGTTCCAAGAAAGGAATGGCAATGCTAATCTTGAAAATAAATATTCTTCTGGAATGGCCGCAGGTTGGTTGTCACGGAGAGTCTGTCGGGATGCTTGACGAGGAACAATAACATCAGTTGTCAAAGCATTTGCCATTTTGCTGACTTCACCAAACCAGGCAACGAATTAAAGTTCATTTTATTATCAACTTAGCATCTTAATTAATATTTCTAAAAAATCGTTTTTTTTTTTTGTTTTTTTTTTTTTTTTTTTTTGGGGGGGGGGGGGGATTAGGGCAGTATCAAGGTGAAGGTGCTGGAAGAGGCTTGCGGCCAGAACAGGAAAATATGGCTGCATTTAGATCTACTCATTTAGGCTTAGGGGTTGGGTTACTTGGTCGTTTCAATGGGAAAACGCTTTGGACGTTTCAACGGATCCCTTGAAATGGATTTCCGTTGAATTGTCTATAAATAACTCTTTGTACCTTGGACCAAAAGTGACTAAAAACTGCAATGTTTTAAAAACATTTTAAAAAATTAAAACTCTTTGCATGAAAAAATTTCTTTTTTTTTTTTAAGTTTGGAGGGGGGGGGGTTTCGGAACCCAGGTTACCCCCCCTCACCCCCCCCACCCCTGGATCCGGCCCTGCTTTAGATGTCTTTTTAAAAACAAATAATCCACTAGTGCAAAATCCAGTAATAACAAAATTCCCGGTTTAAAATCAATAATAGTTACAGCAACATCTAATCTAAGTTTACATTAAAAAAAATCTCCTTTAAAATTAATTATAATACGCAATGACTTCACGCGTTTTCAATTTTAAAAAATCACTTGTTCGATCACGCGCTGTTAATGAAATTTTTTAGGTCGAAAACATTTGAAGCTGTGATTGAACTGTATTGTAATAATTGCAGTAGAGTGGCTAGGGTAATCACATTCATATTCATTCAGATTTTATATAGACTTTCCCTTTTCTACTAAAGATTTGCGAAAATACAATTTTTTTAACAGGTAAAACACTCTCTATAAGTCCCCCCAAAAATGTATAGTTTGGCTGTGTGTTTTTCTTTGTTTGCTTGATTTCTTTTTTCTTTACTTTACCCTGTCACTCTGGTAGGCTACAATCGACGACTACAACGAATGCTACCACGTGCACCACCACCACCACCGCAACCACAACTGTGAGTGTATTTGTGTGTGTGTGTGTGTGTGTGGTTGTTGTTGTTGTTAATACGAAAAAAGTATGTTTTAAACTTTAGATTAAAAAGTAATTGTTGCTGCGATTGCAGAGTTTGGAAATAAAGTTTTGAGCAGATCTGATCAACTGAAATTTGACAGTGAATCTTCACAAGTCAGTGCATCCAGAAATAGAATGTTTCATGCGCGAAGTCTGCGCAATTCCAAACTAATTTAAAGAGATGAGAAGACTAACTGCCAGATAAAAAGGTTTCGATGTGTGAACTCTGCGCACGCATACTCCGAGCATACAAGTTGGGTGCCCTTATGCCAGCCCCCAATAATATTCTAGGCACGCAACTTAACCCTTAAGAGACCATTGGCGTCTGGCGGTCCAAATTTTCTATGCCAAAAGGGGACGCGGCCGATCTGTGAAACCGAAAAAGATCAGCTGATTCGTTCTCTCTGAGTATAACTCATAGCTTGAACGACGTCTTTTAAATCGCATGCTTTTTATAAAATTAAATAACTTCCTATCTTGGAAACGATAGCTATATTGGCGGTCGTTTAAAAGGGACTCCATTTTATTTTTTCAGTGGATTATTGTGACAGTGTGAAAGACGCTCAGGCAAAAATCTTTCTCAATTGCAGTTGCAGTGAATTCTCACCAGTTGTTTCAAATTTTTGTGAATAAAATGAATTTCTGCTACTTTCTGCTTCGTATTTTAAGCTAGTAGTATTGTTATTTTGGAACATTACGTCGTCTCTTAAGGGTTAACCAAGGAGTTAACGCCACATCCACCACGGAATGTAATTTAGGAGAACAAGACATCGACTTTCTGGAGGTATTAGCCTATTGCTGAACAAGACAGCACTTCCACTGGAACAATTTCTGTAGGCTTTAGCCAATAGCCAGCAATAGTTGCAAAATAACAGGATCGTACAATTGGATGAATTTCTCTGAGCAAGTGTTCAGAAGCTTGGCACCAGCACCCCAAACGCTTATATAAGTTCTTCTTCACCGCTGGACTAAGCTGCAGAGTCTGAGCACTGGTGCTCAGGATGGGTTGCTTGCCCGTCTGCATACAAACGACAGTTAGAATCGAAGCTTTTCATCGTCCTGAAATCATGAAATACGGTGAACTTTCTCTATGTTTACCTATACCTGACGACGTCAAGTATACATACATTGTACACTGGTATCAGGTATTCCCTTATACATAGATCTAATGAACGAGCTGTGCATATTTTTTACGGAAACAAGGAACTAAGTCTAAGCGCCCTGTAGTTTTTTTCTGGAAACTTCCGTACTTTTCGGATTGTAACTTTAAGGCCAAGTATTACAATAAAATGTAAAAGGTGAACAGCTGGAGTTTAAATGTCACCCGATGGATCCCAAACTTTAATAAAATTAAGGACAGAGCAAATGTAGTGTAAAGCTGAAGATTTTCTGAAGCAGCATACCAGCATTCAAATCCATAACTTTCAGAGTTCCACTCTCTTACTAGTGTGCACTAAGGTTTTCAAAATAATGTAAATCTATTTGTTATCCATCCTGTAACTTTAGGGCGTTCAGGTATTGACCCACAGGACAACATACTCGCGGAACTGCTTCAAGCAGGAGGAGAAGCGATAATTGACGCCCTCACTATTATCTGTAACAAGATCTGGCAGAGTCTGGAGTGGCCTGCACCATGGACCAAGTCGCTTGTCATCACTCTTAAGAAAAGGGTAACCTTCAAGAGTGTGAAAATTACCGCACCATCAGCCTCATCAGCCATCCCAGAAAGGTCCTCCTGAAAATAATACTCAACAAGGTTAAAACCCCAAGCTGAACAAATCATAGCTGAAGAACAAGCAGGATTCAGGGCAGGGCGAAGTACCATTGAACAGATTTTCAAACTCAAAATAATCTGCGAGAAATACCTACAGCATCAACAACATCCATATCATGTGTTTGTAGACTTCAAGAAGGCGTATGACTGAGTCTGGCAGGCAGCTCTGTGGGCAACCATGAGAGTGTACAACATCAGCCTTAAAATTATTGAAGTCATCAAAAGTCTGTATGAAAGGCTACCCAGTGCAGTCCTCCATAACAGGACGATCGGAAACTGACTCATATCAACAATTGGTGTGCGTCAAGGATGCCTACTCTCTCCAACACTCTTCAACATCTTCCTAGAGCGCATCATTTCATATGTCCTTGCAGTTTACGAAGGCACAGTAAACACAGGGGGTAGAGTAATCTCCAACCTTCCTTTTGCGGATGACATTGATGGATTGGCTGGAGAGGAACAAGAACTTGAACAGCTTTTACAGAGGCTTGATACCACCTTTAGAACCTATGGAATGGAAATAAGTGCAGAGAAGACCAAAATGATGACCAACAACACCAATGGCATCAACACGGACATCAAAGTCTAAAGGCCAATCCCTCAACATAGTGCATAGCTTAAAATATTTAAGAGCCATTGTATCAGACAATGGGTCCCGATAAAGTGTCTTCTCCAGGATCGCTCAAACAACTGCTGCCCTGGCGAGGTTGAAGCCCATTTGGAAAGACAAGACCATCAATCTACATTCTAAGGTAAGGCTGCTGCGCTCCCTTGTCATCTCCGTCTCCCTATACGTTTGCGAAATATGGACCATCACAGAAGATCTACAACAAAGAATACAAAGCTTGGAGATGAGGTGCTACAGAAGACTTCTGGCATTTCTTATATCCAGTACATCACTAACGACGAAGTCCGACAGACCATCACAAAAGCCATTGGACAACACGATGACCTGCTCACAGTGGTGAAGAAACGGAAACTCCGATGGTACGGCCACGTCACGAGATCATCAGGCCTTGCAAAGACCATACTGCAAGGCACAGTGCAAGTATGTAGAAAAAGAGGGAGACCGAAAAAGAAGTGGGAAGACAACATTCGAGAATGGACTGGCTTGACCATGAGCGAAGCCATGATGGTTGCTGAGGACAAAGAAAGATGGAGTACGCTAGTTAAACGATCATCTGTGGTGCCCCAAAGACTTCCGAGTTACGGGATAGGATAGGACAGGATAGGATAGGTATTGACTAAAAGCTAAACCCCAAATTAAAGAATAATTATATAAATTTAAAGCTTATGTAAGCCCCAGCAAGCTATAAGCCGCTCCAGAGTGTCTCACAGATTAATGAGTAAGTAATTTACCAGGGTGCGAAAAACTTGAGAAAAGCAAGGGGTACTGAACCATCAGTCGCAGGAGTCTGAGCGCAAATAAAAAGTATTAGCGGCTTTTAGTCTGGCAAGTACGTCATAGCTTACTAGTTACACCTACTTTATCAAACAGTGTTTTAAAAAATAGCATAATACTGCTTAATATTAGTACAGGCAAGCAACATGATTGTGTGCAAGAGCGGGTGTCATGTAAAGACCTCCCTTGGTCTTTCTACTAAACATCATTCCATCAGATAAATGGACCAGCTTCTACATGATATTTTGAAATGTTTAGTTGGTATCACCAGCAGCATGCAAACGATAGTTTAAATTCACCATATTCGTGTACAAAAGGCGACTGTCCTCATAAAAAAAACAATGGGTGCTGGTCCGACTACCAGGGACATAAATGGAAAGAGATATAGTTCCCCTACTACTTGTCCATCTTCCTTTTCTTCATGCTCCTCCTTCTCCTCTTCTTCCTCTTCTTGTTTTAATTTCATATCGGCTTTTAAATCCCAACTTCAGACCTATATTTTCAGATAATATTTTAGTTAATGAATAACCTCTTTACCATTGCCGTTGTTTCCGGTTATAAGTTGGGTGTTTGCATTGCTGACTACTGTATAATTGTGGTGCATGATGTGTGTGTGTGTGCGTGCGTGCGTGTGTGTGTGTGTGTGTTTGTGAGTGTCAAGGGCATGGCGTTAATCCATTAATTTTGTAGTTGTCACCATTTAAATATGACACTGTTATTATTATTATTACGTAAATTATGAACAATTCCTTCTTCCGTTTCCTCTTGATCCTCTTTATTCTCCTTCTTCTTCTTCTTCAGTTACATATGTAATAAAAGCAAGATTTTCTGTGTGTTCTTGATCTTTTACTTCTTCTTCCTATTCACCTCCTTTTTTTATCTCCTCTTCCTCGTTCTTTATCATCACCATGTTCATCATTATCATCATAATCTTCTTCTACATCATAATAATAATACTGGATGCTATATACGCGCCCTTTTCCCCCAAATCAACAATCACATGGGTGCCACCTTTCCGACTATGGTCGGAAAATCAGATTTTTGCTGAAGCCTACAATCGGAAATCCGATTTTTCGAAAAAAAATCGTTAAAAAAATTATATAGAAGTAAACGAAACAAGATTTGTATTAGATTTGTGTAAAGATGCACAGCTGAAAGGGGCACAACCCGCGTATCCGGTTGATGACTTCCGGCCGGTTGTTTTATGGACAATGATTACTTGTATTGCTATACTCAATACAGCTTTTTGTGAGAACTCCACCTTTACATCACTTGATAATGAGTACCTGTACTTCATAATAAATGCCATTCTCACTTATTACAGTTTTTACCCCAGATTCCTGCTGCCATTTGTTTTCTATAAATACTCTGTTGTTGTTGTGCTGTAAAGATGTGCCAAGTGTGAAGATAATCATAAGAATAGTCAGTAGAATACAGCTACATTGTATTTCTGCCAATGCATACAGTTGGTCAGTAGTGAAATTAGTTTGGAAAAAAAAAACAATGCTTTTTGTTCTTGTGTATATTTGTGTGTGTTTGCTTTTCTTTCTCTCACCTCTTATACACATTCACAAAATGTTTAAACAATCTTAACTATGCTTCTGATTGTTCATATGTGTTTCAAATTTGCATTGACTAAGTCTGGGGACTTAGTCATCTTTGCCAATGTTAGGCCCTGGTCTTTTTATGTAGTTTTTTTCTTGTTCTATGTGAGAGTCTTGTATGTATCAAATTAGTGGTAAATCATTCTTCAACTTTCACGAGAGGCCTCTAAATTGGCTTTGAATATTGTAAAAATTTTCTATCGGGGGGCGTTGCCCCCCTAACCCCCTAACAGGGCGTTGCGCCGGGACCCCATCGGGGCCTGGGCGGCCCCGGACCCCTGCCTTAAGATTTTGGAAAATTTCTTGGTGGCACCCATGCAATCATAATGTGGCGTAAAGGCAAAGAGATCGCCATTGAAAGACGGGAAAGGAAACAAAATTCCTATTGTTGAATTTTTTGAAATTTTAGATTGACTGCATCCGATACCATTATTGAAGGGAGGGAGGAAACCGGGGCTCTCTTGCGGGAATCGAACCCGCAACCTCCGGCGCAGGAGACCGGCGACTAACCCACTGCGCCATGAGGCCACCCTCTCTTCCCCCTCTTCCTTATTCTATTTCTTCTGCTGCTAGCGTTATTTCTGCCTCCCTATCTTTATTTCAGAAGCCTTTCCCTCCTTTCTTGTCTATTTCACTGGGTACATCTGTCCTAAACTGATTACCGACAACGAACTTAAAGGGACCCAAGATCACACATGTCAGCGTCACAGACCCTCTTTACATTCACAGCTAGTGTTGGCCTAACTGAAAAAAAATAGGATTAAGATCCCCTAATCCCTTTCCCACCCATAAATAAATTAATGAATTAATGCTTAAAAAAATAAAATAAAAAATTATTCTTTTAAAAGTGCGCTTTGGGTATAAACTTATACATTTATTTGTTTAGATACCTATTAATATCATCAAGGTTGATCCTAAAAATAGCACCGCAGCGAACGTGTGTATAGTTTTTGTAGGCTGGCACAGTTGTTTGTCTTTGTTTACCTAACAAGAAAGAGATGACGCCTAAAATGCAAAGCTTGACAGTAGGTTTGACCAACGATTGCCAATATATATTATATATATATATATATATATATATATATATATATATATATATATATATATATATATATATATATATATATATATATATATATATATATATATATATATATATATATATATATATATATATATATATATATATATATATATAACGAGCAAAGATAAAATAAAAAATTATTCTTTTAAAAGTATATATACTTTTAACGAGCAACAATACAGTTTTTGCAATTAAAACTCATTGTCACAAAAAAGTAAGCAAACTCCTTGATAACCTGGCTTTTTAACTGGATGAACTCAAAGAAACGTATGATTTTGTTGTTGATGTTGATGTTGTTGTTGTTGTTGTTGTTGTTGTTGTTGTTGTTGTTGTTGTTAGCAAACCTGATAGTCTAATTATTTTGTCAAACCTAATTTGCTCCTTTTTGTTAATTGAATTTGTTAATTACACGTGTTCATTGTTCTATCATGTGGCTGAAATTCGGTTTGTTTTCTCTCCGAAAACAAGACGAGGCGATTAAGACGACAGTCGCAGAGCTCTGCTTCGGGCACCAAAACCAACTTCTCCTAATTTCACCTATTTCAAAAACAACAAAAAATCAAAATTAACTAATTACCTGGCTGATTGAAAAACAAGATGGCAAGCCATTGAAATGTACTCTCAGACACTGACACACGTAGCTGAAAAATCACACTTTGTAACGTGTTAATATTGCTGGCTGTGTTGTGACTTGCCGTTATAGTCAAAGAAGCAAAACATAGACTGACATCGGAATTATCTGCAAGCATACATTTCTCGAAATCGGATCAACCCATTTTTACATACAGCGCAAACTCGGGTTTAGAAAATGGTGAAGCACAAAGACCTTGACCTTTGAGAAAGAGTGATATAACGTGATCAGCAGTTAATTAAAGTATCCGCTCAGTAAACAATATTAATTCTGGTTCAATTATTCTTCAGTAAAGGTTAAAAAAATGTGTTTTGAACACAAAAAAGCTAAATTCGAAGCGACAGACCGACCGACTGACCGACTGTTTGGCATCCGTGTCACTACTAAAGGATGGCTCATGATTTGAAGTACTTGTACATCGACACAACAAAATCGCTTCAGCCATTGTTTAGGATATTGAACAAAACGTGTTTAGCAACAAATTTACTCGTGACCTTGATCTTTATGGTAGAGCAAATCTGATGGCCTGCCATTAACCAAGGTAGTGTAGTGTTTCTATGAAATTTGGGGTCAAAATCCGTTCAGTGGTGCTTGAGATACGGGTCCAACGGACCAACAGACAGTCAGACATTTGTCTCCTGCTCCCTCCTCTCCCCCCTAACCCTCACCCTTTGACTGTTTCAAAGTGTTTCCAGATAAGTCTAGAAATACAAAAATGGCTAATTGTCACAGCCAGGTCAATGTTTGGATCAGTCGGGATCGAACTTGTGACCTTTGGATAAAGAGCAGGTGTTCTAAATCGATGCTTGGTATCTCTGCTGAGCGTTGGTACATGGTGTTGCTCTTGTTTTGTGACCTCAATGCACTAACGTTCGAAAGTGAAAAGAAGTATGGTCATTACATAAATTTGAATACTCCTATTTGTGACGTGGGGTTTAATTGTTGCTGGGCTCTGCACAATGTACTGCTATAACCCTCACGTCTTATTCTATGGGGACCGCTAGTGAATCACCCTGTGAATTACCTTAATACATTTATTTGTGTTTAGGCTGGGGTACAGAGATAGATAGAAAAATGGTAAAAGATCACTGTCACACTAGCTTTCACACGGCTATGAATCATATGTAGTCCAGCCACTTGATAACAGTAAAAATCACACATTTATTTCCTCTACTCTATACACGATCTTCGAAGTACGAATCTAACTTAAAAGTTCAATTGTCAATGCGAATGGTTCGATCGCTGATAGTATAGGCAGCTACTTTTTCTTCATCGGTCACTGGATACTTTCTGCCTTAAGGGTCAGAGTTCTTGAAGAGTGGACTACTGTGGTCCTGTTTGTACAGAGTTTTAGTGCACGGTTTCTTGTTGCACTTAACTGTGGGATTGAAGCGCTGCATTGAGGTCGCTTCTACGACACGCTGTGTTGTCGTTGAGTCTTTGACTGTGTGGTTCGACGTTTGGGCTTTCTGCGCTCAATGCTGTAGATGCCTCGGCAGCCAACCTTCAGCGATGACTGGTTTTTGTCTGTTGCTGAGTTGGGCTCACGATATAACGCCTGCTCGTTGTGTAATAATAATAATAATAATTTATTTCATTTAAAAATTCTACGCCTTTCCCTCAGGAGAAGCTCAAAGCGCAGTTACAGCCAGCCATAAATAAATACTCAAGGAACATAAAAATTAAAAGCATCAAACACAAAACCAAACACTACAGTATTAAAATATAGTCAAACACACCCACTCACTCTATTTCTCCCATACATACACACATACACACACATACATACACATACATACACATACATACACACAACCACACACACAATAAAAAACAAAAGCAAAATAAAATTGTCTATCTCTATCACCACAGTGTTAAAACATAGTCAAACACACCCACTCACTCTATGTCTCCCACGCACACACACATACACACACACAAAGACACACACACAGTAAAATACAAAGCACAATAAAAATTGTCTATCTCTATCACCACAGTATTAAAATATAGTCAAACACACCCACTCACTACACACACACACACACACACAATAAAATACAAAGCACAATAAAATTGTCTATCTCTATCAGTATACGTGCATTTCACACAGAAACAGTGTGTTTGAAGCGCTGCGTTGAGGTCGCTTCTGGGACAATCTGTGTTGTCTTGTAGTCTTTGGCTTTGTTGTTCAACGGTTGGGCTATCTGCGCGCAATGCTGGAGATGCCTCGGCAGCCAACCTTCAGCGATGACTGGTTTTTGTCTGTTGCTGAGTTGGGCTCATGATATAACGCCTGCTCGTCTGTTTGACAATGTCAGGCCGTGGCTACTTGATTGAATTCGAATATTCAACAAGTACTGCTGTCTAATCTTCTCAGGAGAGAGATTTCTGCTTGAGTGTACAGTGTACTGCTCAGCGTTTCAACGAAGGCTCTCTATCTCTCTCCTTGAACCAACCCGAACTGGTTCTAACTAACTTTAGCTGTGTTCTCATTGGCTGAACCATCTAAGTGGATATAAAATTCGAAGCTCGGTCGTAGGTTGCGATGATGTCACTAACTGTGCTCTTTAAAAAAAAAAGCCTATGTATCCAAATAGTGTAACAAGAGGACCTGTTTACCCTGCACACTTTGAGTTTTTGCTTGTTTGGTCAGTAGTAAAACTTAGAAGGTTATTGTAGTCTCTAGCAGACGACAGAAGTGATCATGCGTAACACAGTTGTAGCTTAACTGATTAACTCTATGACTATGCCTCCCAAGACAAAAGTTTGCTATAGAAGAGGTGTACCTTCCTATCCTATCCTATCCTATCCCATAACTCGGAGGTCGTAGGGGCACCACAAATGATCGTTTAACCAGCGTACTCCATCTTTCCCTGTCCTCACCAACCCTGATTGTTTTGCTCAGTGTCAAACCAGTCCGTTCTCCAATGTTGTCCTTCCACCTCTTTTTCGGTCTCCCTCTTCTTCTACCTCCTTGCACTGTGCCTTGCAGGATGGTCTTTGCAAGACCTGATGATCTGGTTACCAAACACTAAGTGACCATATGGAGAAAGGAATTACAGCTCGCGCATGTTCTTAAAGTTCTCAGTGCTTCTTTCAAAAGGTCAAGGCAGTGTGATGTTTCAACGCTGACGGGAAATCTTCTTTGGGAGCACTGAGTTATCACCCCTCTTTCTGCACAGGTTTGCTAGGTCTATATTCCCTTCTCCTTCCCCTCCTCTCCTCCCCCCTTCCCCCCCCCCACACACACCCCCCCACAACACCAAATACATATTTGCTCCAAATCTATACCATTGAATCTATCTTCCTGTGCAGTAACTGGGGTCTAGTCTAATAAAGTAACATGCTGCTTATATTCACACTTCTCTCACTAGTTTGGGGCTGGTTGTTGGTTGGCTAACCCTAGTCCTGTAACCCTAACTATAACATTAAAATGATATGATAATGGTACATAAATCAAAAATTTTAGAAAACTCGTGTTCTTAGGGGAGACATAGGAGCTCGAGGAACACAGACTGGGATAACATAGACCTGATACCCCTTAGGAGACATAGACACAGAAGACTATCATAGACCTTGGATGAGGGTGGAGGGGGGGACACAGCTCAGACTTGGGGACTTGGGCTGACTTCGTTCCTCTTGCGTAAAGTCTTTTCGCAGGTACAAAATAAGTGGTTTTTCGGATCGTTTTTAAATGTCCATCCTTTAATTGAAGAGATCGGGCTTGTACCTACTGGTTACGCTATTTCAGCAAGATCTGATTACGCAAGTCATATTAAAATAGGGGGGGGGGGGGATAATTCTTCTGAATTTCTGACGCAGTTACACGCAAATAACACTAGGCGTCGTTGAGGTAATACATTCGTGATCTTATTTATGTGTATTGCTGTTTAAAGACATCTACGGGAGAAATGACAGGGAAAACACCGTCATACAGTGATCTCAGGATGAAGTGGGGGTTAACCATTCACAGACTCTTTCCACAAATTAAATCCGAACATGTGAGTCATCCCCATTCATTCAAGACCGACTCGGCAGTGATATATATTGAATTTTAAGAACTCGGGGTTTATACTGTCCCCTATACGCTCATGTTTCCGGGGACATTAATCTAGCAACGTAACGTGACGGGGTTTATTTCTGTATGCGTTCGCAAAGACGCTTTAACGATTAGTAAAGCTCGAGATTTGGAGGAATGGCGTCTGCAGCTGCGTGTAATGTCTAAATATGCACCATATGCACACAATACAGTATGTACCAACGCTGGAGATAAAACAGAGAAAAATAATACTGTTGCGTTCATTTCAGTATGTGTGTATTTAGTGCTGCCTTTATTGCTGGTTATGGTTGATAAGACGTTGAGATAACAGTATTTGAGCGAATCAAGATTTTATGTTTGTTTTTTTTTAGTTTATGACAGTCTTTGAACAAGTGCTTGAATTAAGGTAAAGAACATTCGAGAGAACTGAGATGTCTGCGTTCTATTTCTGGATGTTGTTGACCAGATTTTGAGATAACTAATTCAATGAAAACTTTAGGTCTATTTCTGAATGTTGTGGAATATGTGCTTAAGATAATAATGCGTAGTTAGCAAACCTGTTTCACGGATTGAGTAGTAACCTGGTTTGGGTTTGGAGTAAGTTGGGTTATAGTTTCCAAGCGGTTTTCAGTGAAAGCGCGGCAGTCGAAGTGCAACGTCACCCAAGACTAGACAAAAGCGCCATTTGGTCACGATTCAATTCAACAAATCTGTGTTACCATCAAAGGAATTGTGTACAGCATTTGGGTTATGTAACATATCTATCGCGCAGGCGAACGATTAGTTTATATTTTAATTTTATTTTAACTGTATTTATTTATTTCTCTTAACTATTTTTTAAGTATTTGCTGGCAGGTCATAATCACTTTTTACTAAATGCTGCATGACAATGTCAAACTGTGGGAAAGAAAAATGCCTGAGAACTTTGCCGCTGAAACAAAATGGCGCCACGGACCTAGATGTACCAGATCCACAGCTCGCATCCTTTCTGCGCAAGGGGTGTTTCACTCACTTTTCAAGTTCGCAGCTCAGTAGTTTTGTCTTCCGCATTTGAGAATGCAGTATAACCAAGTATCTATCTATCTATCTATCTATCTATCTATCTATCTATCTATCTATCTATCTATCTATCTATCTATCTATCTATCTATCTATCTATCTATCTACCTACCTATCAATCTATCTACCTATCTATCTACACGCAAGCAGTCTGGCCTAAGCAGACTTTGATGCTGTAGGCCTACCTGCCCGCAAGCGCAACGATTCAAACTAGAGGCATAACAGTAATATTTCTCTCTCTCTCTCTCTCTCTCTCTCTCTCTCTCTCTCTCTCTCTCTCTCTCTCTCTCTCTCTCTCTCTCTCTCTCTCTCTCCCCTCTCCCTCTCTCCGTCCCAAATCAAAGGGTCGCTCATTCGGGGTAGCTTCGACCGCTGAGCTGAAGCTCCGGGTAACAAATATATTGATCTCAGCGATGATGGAAAACTCGACCTGAAGGAGGTGATAACAGTATTCGGGCTGAGAGTTTCATAAACTGACCTTGCTCAATTGTTGTAGAGGTCAAGGGTAAAGATAAATCCAGCCATTATAAAATCGCTAAAGAAACAAATCTTGGTTAAAGAGGAGGAAATATTGTGTGAAGTGATTATTATCAAGTTCAAGTCATGCTTGTGAAGATCATTGTGGTCATTGTGGAGATCACTGTGGCGTCAGAATACAGATAGAGAAGCTAGAGGACAATAGTGGACTGATGCATAAGCCGGTCCTAAAAAAATTTGTCCTAGACTGTAGGTAACAGTGGTCCTAGATTAACCGTTTATCCCAGGTCTAAATGAGCAGTTGTCCCAAGGATTCCTCGTTGCCTCAATCTATGCATCTATCATCATCGCAGGCCAGAACATGATTAGATGCGCAATGGACATAATCTTCAGTGATCGAATGCATGGAGACGTCATAAACAAACTGTATATATATATATATATATATAGCATTAACTTGCTAATCTTACAAACCGTCCTTCTAACAACAACAACAACAACAATAATAATAATAATAATAATAATAATAATAATAATAATAATAATAATATTATTATTATTATTATTATTATTATTATTATTATTATTATTATTATTATTATTATTATTGTTACTATTATTATTATTATTATTATTATTATTATTATTATTATTATCATCATCATCAATATTATTATTTTTATTTTGTTTATTATTAATAAAATAATAATTCAGAATGAGTGCGCGCAAAATAACAAGTCTCCACCCTCTCCACTCTTCCCACCCTACCCCCACCCCCCACCCCCCAAAAAAAACAAAAACAAAATAACTTTTCACCTCACATACCCAGAGAGAGAGAGAGATAGAGAGAGAGAGAGAGAGAGAGAGAGAGAGAGAGAGAGAGAGAGAGAGAGAGAGAAGTCGTGCGTCTTATCGTCGCTCTAGACCTGATCGTAGATACATGTATTTCGGCTTTAAATTCATTGATTCATAGTAGGCTACAGCTTAACGTGTGTATGCCTGCGAGCATGTTTGTTGTCTATGAATCTGTCGAAATCGGGGCGTGCCTTTAATTTTATACAGAACGTGGTTGGTATCAGTTGCAATCATATAACTAGAAAAGTAGCATTACGAATTTTTTCAAAACGAACTTTAAAAGAATGTACTGATGTGATCAGTGTAGAAGAAGAAGCAAACGTTGAGAGATGTATTTGTGTTAATTTTCTTTTGTAGACGCGAGCGGATTGTGGATACCGGTAGTGGTATGATCAAGCTTCGTCTCGGACTGTCTAGCGCGGCTGCAGTTTTACAAGCGTTATTTTCAGTGTACAGTTTAATCAATATCTGCATCTGTCAAATTGTTTCAGTCTTTTTTGCAACAATTAAACTCAAACGAAAACATGTGTGTCTTGATTACAGCTCCTTTGACTTTCTTGGGTCAAGGGTAAACTTTATAGCATTGGTTATCTTTTTTTTTATGGTTACAGTAAAGCTGTTTAAATTGTTAGTATAATAATAATAATAATAATAATAATAATAATAATAATAATAATAATAATAATAATAATAATAATAATAATAATAATAATAATAACGGATTTTTATATAGCGGGTACTCCAGCCTATGACCAGACTCACCACGCTCCGGTCCTGATTTGGCTCGGAGGAGTCCGCTGGACCTAAAGCAACAATAAATCAATCAATCAATCAAACTCACCACGCTTTACATAGTCATTACATAAAAAATACATGCACTCGATCAAACATCACTTTTGCTACGATACACCAAAAGACGGAACAGTAAAGGTAAAAACTATTTACAACTATGTACACAAATGACAAAAAAGACAGAAATAGACTATTTACAACTATGTACAACTATGTTCAAGTATGACGGCCTACTAGCGCCAAAACCTAGTAATTGCAAATATCATGAGATAATTACAAATATCAAGTCAAGTCAAGTCAAGTCAATCATGGAATAATTACAATTATCAAGACATAATTACAATTATTATTGAAAAATGAAATAAATACCTTCGCGTGATCATGTTTAATTTTCAATTTTGGCTCTAGCAATCCGCTGGAAATGCGTCAAAACCGAACATAGTAATTATCAGATAATAATTACAATTTCACTTCATAATTACAATTTTTACGTGATCATGCTTAATTCTGACTAAGGCGGCTTACTAGCGCCAAAACGTGCATTTACAGGTATCAGTGATAATAGCAATTAAGCTTAGCACGTGTTCTGTGTAATTCACATTATGACGGCCTACTAGCGCCAAAACCTGATAATTACAAATATCATGTGATAATTATAAATATCAACGACATATTTACAATTAACACGTAAAAATTGTAATTATCAAGTGAAAATTACAATTTTCGGTTTTTCCCCATGTCCAGACGGATTGCTAAAGCCAACACTAAAATTTAAACATGATCACGCAAACATATTTGTAATTTTTCAATGATAATTGTAATTATCCCTTGATAATTGTAATTTTCCTATGATATTTGTTATTATCTCATGATATTTGTAATTATCAGGTTTTGGTGCTAGGAAGGCGTGGCAAATACTAATAATTATTAATTAACACTGTGGATTATTGATATCTCTGTAAATAACACAGAAAACGTGTTAATTTCAATTATCTCGTGTTAATGGTAACTCTCGGTTTTGGCGCTATTAGGCCGTCATATGTTAGATTTGTTTGTCTGTCCATGCGAGAGAGTAAATTGGTCTACAATCACGTGGATGTGAAGAAACGTTGAAATAAAATAGTGGAGTGAATTGAATGGAAGCTAAACTTTAGTGAAGGTCTTTATATCTAGTCACCAGTGTCATGATCTGGAAGGGGATGGGAGAGACGAAGTTTGTCCCCTCCTCCCTCTCCCCACCTTCCTCCCACCATGCTGTGCTCCAGCTCTACTCCCACCCCACCATCCTTCCCCCTTTGCCTTAGCAAACCATATTTCCCCCCCCCCCCTGTCCTGTGCGTCCTGAGCATTCTGCCAGCATGGATTAGCTGAGCTTTACAAGTGGACTTCATCATCATCATCATCATCATCATCATCATCATCACCATCATCATCATCGTCATCATAACATTTGCTGATTAAATTTTAAAGTTTTTGGTTGTAATAAACAGCTTATAAATTATCGAAATGTTTTTGTTGTGGTGTGGCTTGGTTGTGTGTGCGTGTGCGTGTGTGTGTGTGTGTGTGTGTGTGTTTCCAGCCGTTCTTTTTTTTATATAAAGAGCCAAACGTGTTGGGGCACGGGAAGCTGGCCACTAACCCAGGTAATGTTCTCTGACTGTAGAACATTTGATATTACATTGCCCATGTCTAAACAAATTAATCATAGAAAATAATATTAATACTGTTATCACACAGTACAATGATGTAAAAAAAATATTAGCTGATAATGAATTGATGTTGTTATGTTTATCAGTTTATAGTCCCCTCTCTTCCCGTAAGGATTTTCAGAGAGGAGACTCTGATGATGAATTGATGCTGACAATCGCATCTATTATATCGTGTACACAGATAGAAAATTTTTTATAATTATTTTATTCGATATATTTTAGTTGTTAAGATGATGGTGCTTCATTAGGTTACATTGTTTAATCAGTATAAGTTCTTATGGGTTTGTTGTTGCTGCTTTATTCTTTTTCTTCAATTTTTTTTCTTTTTATCATTATTATTTATGATTTATTTATTTATTGGTATTCCCTTTTTCCACCTTATCATTTATATTATTTTGTTTCTTTGTTTTATAGTCTAAAATCACATAATTTGTGAACAGACTTTAAATAAATTGATTGAATTGATTGAATTGAATTGTTCCTATAGAGTTTCACCAATCTCGGTCCAGTGGTTCTGGAGATATAGCGTACGATAGAACGACGGTCAACCGACGGACGGACACAGGGGCTGACCCACCGACATTTGGCTCGTTCTGATTCTGGCCATGTCAGAAGTATTTCTGATTTCATGAGCGAGTCGTTGTTTTCATAAATGTTTTCACTCACGAACATTCATAAATTCATGAGAACCTTGGTTACTATGACAACAACAACAACGAAAGATACCTGGATATTACTCCATTAAATCAGTTGCATCCGTATGTCTGGAATAATCTCCTTCAATCTCGGAAATGATGACTTCAGTCTGTCAAAATTTTGATCCTTTCCTGTCTTCCTTCGTCAAATAAGTCCCAGTTTCACAATTCTAAATGTTCGAACGCTAGGACGCGTAACAAGATAGCAGCCATCATCATCACCGACATCGTCTTCATCGTCATCGTCGTCATCATCATCATCATCGTCATCAAAACAAGTCTCCACCATTAACATAAATAGGCCTACCTCCCACACACACACCCCCCTGTATTCACCAACACCACATCCCGAACTGCCATCACCACCCTATATACAGTGGAATAGTCACAAAATAATCTTCTGTTTGACCTACATGGTAACTTACCAATCGGCATTGACAAAGAGACGCAGACATTTAATTGATATAGATAGATAGATAGATAGATAGATAGATAGATAGATAGATAGATAGATAGATAGATAGATAGATAGATAGATAGATAGATAGATAGATAGATAGGTAGGTAGGTAGGTAGGTAGGTAGGTAGGTAGGTAGGTAGGTAGGTAGGTAGGTAGGTAGGTAGGTAGGTAGGTAGGTAGGTAGGTAGGTAGGTAGGTAGGTAGGTAGGTAGGTAGGTAGGTAGGTAGGTAGGTAGGTAGGTAGGTAGGTAGGTAGGTAGGTAGGTAGGTAGGTAGGTAGGTAGGTAGGTAGGTAGATAGGTAGATAGATAGATAGATAGATAGATAGATAGATAGATAGATAGATAGATAGATAGATAGATAGATAGATAGATAGATAGATAGATAGATAGATAGATAGATAGATAGATAGATAGATAGATAGATAGATAGATAGATAGATAGATAGATAGATAGATAGATAGATAGATAGATAGATAGATAGATAGATAGATAGATAGATAGATAGATAGATAGATAATTATTCATTCATTCATTAACGAATTTTAAAAAAATAAACAAATAACATCTATTTGAAAAAATGCACCTGCCACCAATTCTTCAAGCTTTCATCTATACAGATGTTTAACCTTTTTTTTTTTTTTTTTTTTTTTTTTTTTTTTTTTTTTTGTCCAATTGAACAAATGTCTGACGTAAATCTTTAAATGCAAGAAATTATTCATTAGGCTTTTCGGCCGTGCATGGTCGGGTCAGGACTTATAATAATCAGGTAATCTCGAGTTGTGACGCAAGCATATTTGATGTGGTTGAACATTGTAGACTTCATATGTGACTATAAGGGCGAGGCGGAGGTGAAAAAGAGGATGATAAGGATGAGGATGAAGGTGACGATGAGAATTACTATGATGATGATGATGATGATGATGATGATGATGATGATGATGATGATGATGATGATGATGATGATGATGATGATGATGATGATGATGGCGGTTGCGACAACGACGGCGACAAGGAGGACTAGAAATACGGTGATAACAACAAAGAAATTTTATTAAATTTGTGGATTCCTAGATTCAGAATAATCTTTTAATTCCTTGCAAACATACATATACACACACCCACACACAAACACACACACATACGTGTACGAGGTATCAAATGGGGTAAATGTAACCGGGTACCACACAAAACGGGTAGGATAAGGGCTACTTACATCGCTGCCTTATCCCTACCCGTCTTGTCACAATTTGACCTACTTCGTGCTCCTTAGGAGGCGAACTAGGTCAAGTTTTGGCAACACGGGTAGGGTAAGGAATTTTCCTCGACGGGTAGGTTAAGGCACCCGTTAAGAAAAGGGTTAGGGTCAGGGCTAGCGCTGCAACTAGCCCTGACCCTAACCCTTTTCTTACACGGGTGCCTTAACCTACCCGTCGAGGAAAATTCCTTACCCTACCCGTGTTGGCAAAACTTGACCTAGATCGTCTCTTATAGGGCACGAATTAGGTCAAACTTCTTGGGAAAAGGGTGCTCTTAACCTACCCGTCTGGAACAAAACTTGACCTACTTCGTGCTCTATAGCAGACGAAGTAGGTCAACATTTTTCAAAATTTGTTCGGAAATGGGCTGGAAGTTCTCCGTCCCGGATAGAGCACTCCCTTGCACTAAAAACACTCCCATGCACTACAACTGCACTCCCATGTACTAAAAAAGCCCTCCCATGCACTACAACTGCACCCCCATGCACTACAACCGCACTCCCATGCACTAAAAGAGCACTCCCGTGTACTTAGAACAAATGAGGAACGGCAGGCAAATGGGGAAGGAGCAAATTACCCCATTTCATACTAAGAACGTCAAATTTCGTTCCTCACTTGTGACGTTTCACAGGTATACACCCACACACACACACACACACACACACACACACACACACCACACACTTCGATTGGTAGGTTAGTTGGTTGGTAGGTGGGTGGGTGGCTGGGTGGGTTAGTGATAGAGTCGTGTACGTGCCCACGCTTGGGTGTGTCTTTGCTTACATTGGCAATGAGTGCGGGGCGAAATATTACAAAATCTTGTTCACAATCTTCACCACCAACACCACCTCCAGTCCACAATTACCACCACAACGAACATCACCACAATTATCACCACTTACATCACCCCCACCCCCACGATTGTCATTATCAACATCAACGGACATCATCACTACTTGCTATCGCCATTGCCAACTCCTCTCGTCCGTATTGACCACAAAAATAATGAAGATGCTAACGACGGTAATAATAATATAATAATAATAATAATAATAATAATAATAATAATAATAATAATAATAATAATAATAATAATAATAATAATAATAATGAATAATAATAATAATAATAATAATAATAATAATAATAATAATAATAATAATAATAATAATAATAATAATAAACACGCAGTGTTCCCTCCACACACAAAAAATGAGAGTCCTTGGGACTCCCAGGTATAAAATTTTAAGAGTCCTTGTGCAAATTTTGAGAGTCCCCAAATCGGAAAAAGAAATGTAAAAACAAGTCCAAGCCTCTTTTTTTTCTTTTTTTTTTTACTCTGTTAAAGCGTCACATTAGTTATCATAATCATATAAAACCAAAAAATTAAAACATGTATTAAATGTTTATTTAAGCCTGAGACGCTTGGTTGCTGCAAACTCCTTCAGAGCACCCTGCACAACAGTTTCTGGATCTGTACTTGATGTTGCTGTGGATGAACGGGTTTACATTACATTACATGATTATTGCTTTAGGTCCAGCGGACTCTTCCGAGCCAAATCAGGACCGGACAACCCCTGATCCGCATAAAAGATCTGCTGAAACAACCCTAGTGGTAAAACTGAACGCTCTCCACAAGCCAGTCACTTTACAATAAAGACATCCCACGCAGGGGACGCTGAGGCTGTATGTTACACTCTGTTTGATGATGGTGTTTTCTATCAGTATCTGATTCAGCCCCGATGCTTGAATTCCTGATAGTTGTGTAACTCAGATTCGTTTATTCACACAGCCCGTCCAAACAGCGTACAAGTCACAAAGTCGACGTATGAAGTTTTCCACTTTTATTCAGCACACATCAACAACTGCATACAATTCTCAATTCAACTCAACAACTTTCACAGCAACTTTCCAAATCACTATCAACAACTTTTCTATCAAGAGTAAACACGCATATCCAGAAGATTCTCAAATAATATCGACTAACGCAAATTATCAACGTTATACAAAGCCTCTCCTAACAACAATGCAAACTCAAATCAAAGGTAAATAAACTCCATTATTGAATACTTTGCAAATCGAAACGATTAGATCTATCGTACACGCTTCAGCCATATTATCATTCGCGTTTCAACGTAACATAACCCCCCACTCAAGAAGAAATTTACCTAATTTCTTTCAACAACGTTGAAACGTAATGCACAAACAAAGTTCAGAATTAAAACTTATTTCAGACTGTCTGAACACTATCAACGTTCTCAGTTCATTCACACAGATTCAAAGTTTCTCATCTGCAAGTCTTTCTGGGTACTGTCAATGTTCACAGTTTATCTACCCAGTCAACGTTTTTCATTTTCAAGTCTGTCATTACCAATATTCTTAGTTCGTCCACACAGTCAGTGTTCTTTCGTTCGCAAGGAATCGACGCCCTCGTCAGTTGCGGTCGTCATCGGCCCAGGGTCAAAGACGATGATCACGTGGGCTTCCCCGGAATCAGTGCATCCTCCGTTGTCTTCCTCTTCCGTCGGATGTCCGACGCAGTCGACGTTGTCAGCTCCCAGGATGCATTTGCTGGGTCTCACGGTCAGGTTGGCTTCTGCGGGACGGTGGAACGGCTCCCTCAAGGTCTGCAGATGCTCCTTCCAGGTCTGGGTGTGGACTTCATGTTCGACCAAAGTCGTAGAGCCAGGGACATCGCTGAAGTTGTGGGGAAACTCGCCCATAAGGTCCTTGAGCTCCATCTTTTGACCTTCCGTCAAGCTCGGTCGTAGCTTAACATCATCGATGCCTTCTTTGCTGTGGAAGTCTCCCAGTTCCAACAGTTCTTCGCTGTCAAAGCTGTTGTCGGTCACAGCTGCTGTGGCTGCGTGCACAGTCTCTGATGGCCTTTCCACGTACAGCTTAAGGAGGTTGGCGTGGTATATCTTGGAATGCTGGCCGACCTTCACCTTGTAGTCGTTGATACCCACCACGGTCTCCACTTCGTACGGGCCTTTCCACTGCATCAGCAACTTATTATGATCAGTAGGTAGCAGCACCAGCACTTTGTTGCCAGGTTTAAACTTCCTGTTCACAGCCCTACGATCATAGTAGTGCTTTCCACAGTCTTGGGACTTCTTCAGGTTTTCTCTGGCTATCTCGAGAGTCTGCTCCAGCTTCTCTCGTAGCTCAAACACGTACTGGTAACTGTTCTTCACCTCTGGGGTCTCTACTTCTTTCGTCCACAGTTCTTTTAGGATGTGCATCGGCCCTCGGATGGTTCTTCCGTACAGCAGCTCGAACGGAGAAAAGCCGGTGGACTCCTGCGGTACTTCTCTGTAGGCGAAAAGTAAGGCGTTGATATAGCGATGCCATTGTCTGGGCTGCTCGCTGCACAGTTTCTTCAGGGTGGACTTCAGCGTAGCATTGAACTTCTCGACAAGCCCGTTGCACATCGGATGGTAGGGTGTCGTAGTCAAATGCCGGATGCTCAGCAGTCTGTTGACCTCCTTCATACAGTCAGAGACGAACTGTGTCCCGAGGTCTGTCAGAATTTCTTCAGGCACTCCAAGTCTACTGAACATGTCCACCAGTGCCTCTGCTACAGTTTCAGTGTCAATCTTCTTCAGTGGCACTGCTTCTGGGTACCGAGTCGCATAGTCCACTAAAGTCAGTACCCACCGATGACCTTCTTCACTCGGAGGTCTTATTTCGCCGATTAAGTCTAAGGCCACCCTCTTAAAAGGTCGGTCGATCAGAGGCATCCTCTGCATAGGCACTTTCGGGACCCTTCCTCGAGGTATGGTTTTCTGGCAAATGTCACACGATCGGCAGAAACGGCTGACGTCCGCATGAAGTCCTGGCCAGTAGAACACCGCCTGGATTCTATCCGACGTCTTCTTGATACCCAGGTGACCTCCCATGATCGAGTCATGCGCTACTTCCATCACCTGGCGCCTTAGGGGTAACGGTACCAAGACTTGACGTAGTGGTTTACCTCCGTTGACCCTCGGGTGCTGGAAGATTCGATACAGGATCTTGGCCTTCACCTCAAAATAGACCGTACCACTGCCTTTGGTCACGTGGTCTTGGCGGTTCCTGTACTTGTTTAAAGTGCTGTCAGCTTCCTGGAGCTGGATTAGCTTATCTCTGTCCACGATGGCAGCTTTGGAGTTGTCGGCGACCTTCAGTGGCGTAGACGTCTTGTCTCTCTTGGCCTGGGCCCTGGTAGTGACAGCACCGACGATCTCTGGTCGGCAGGGCTGAGCCGGAGTAACCACATTGTCCCGTAGCAGCTCTGTAAGGTCTCCATCGGGAAACGGCAATGGATCCTCCTCCACAACTTCGACGCGTTGGGTTGAGGCAGGACTCCACTCTGGATCGGGGTCGTCGGGTCGTCTCGCGCCGTCGATATTCCCGATCATCAAATCATACAGCGGCTTCTTCAGACAAACCGCTTCGACTTCGCCTATGTAGAAAGGGGTGTTGACATGAATCTTCGCAACTGGCGCTCTCACACATTTGCTGTCGGCCATAAGTGTCCATTTTGAATCGCCAGTGAACTGTTCTTTAGCGATTAGGTCTTCTCTGACGATGACCCCACTACAGCCAGAGTCTCTTAAAACAGTCACTTCATGATTTCCGACGCGTCCCTTTGAAACAGGCATGTTCTGGACGGTCACAGCTGCGCTGGCGACGACGGGGATGGATTTTCCGTTGGCAAAGAGAAGTTGGCCATCGGTCATGCACTCTTGCACGTCCGCAGGGGTAGCTGTGCGCTCGGTCTCACTCGGAAGAATGACGCTCCCGCCGCACACCTGATGGTCAGATCTACTGGTTTGCCGTTGATTGGAGAACCGCCTCTGCCGGTTGCCCGCCGCTGCGTTGTCCGTACTGCTCCGCTGTCCGCTACTTTTGTTTTGAGGACAGTTAGAAGCTCTGTGGTCTGTAGCGTTGCAGGTGAAACAGCCCCTTGAATGCCCTTCCCTGGGAGGAGGCGTGGAGTCTGTCTGTCTCTGGCTCGTCTGGCTTCCTTGGATCTGGTTCCCATGGTTTCCAGTCTTCTGAAAATGTTTCGTCGCGCCGGGTGGCCCCAGGGTTTTCCCATGAGCGATAAGATATCTTTCCGCAGCCTCAGTCACATCTTTAAGCGTCTGCAGCTTTTGTTCTTCTAAGTGGGTCGCTAGGTCCTTGTGACAGGCATTGAGAAATTGTTCCTTCACGATCAGGTCATGGAGACTGTCGTAAGACTTCGTTTCGCCTGATAACTCCACCCACTTGTGTAGATATGACGACAGGCGCTCCACAAACTGCTTTGGCGTCTCGCCTGACTTAGGCCGGCATTCGCGGAAGCGTTTACGGTAGCCCTTCTCTGTAAAGTTGTAGCACTGCAATAGGGCCTCTTTCAAGACGTCGTAGTCTTTAGCGTCATCGTCCGACAATCTGGTGTAGACGTCGAGTGCTTCTCCCGTCAGAAGTGCACTTAGTCGAATCGCCCAGTCTTGAGGTTGCCAGTTAGAGCTTTTGGCAAACCTTTCAAATCTCGCCAAATAACTGTCGATCTGGTCCTTCCCGTCGACGAAAGCTGGCAATTTTGGAGCCATGTGGTCGCTGACGACTTGTGGCGCATGCTGATTGTTTTGGATACGCGCCAACTCCAGCTGGTACTGACGCTCAGCCTCTAATTGTCTCTCGTCCATCTCTCTTTCTTCTCGGCGACGCTGCGCTTCGAACTCTCTTTCTTCTCGACGTCGTTGCTCTTCTTTTTCTTGACGCCGCTCTTCTAGTTCTCTTTCTTCACGGCGACGCTGCTCTTCTAGTTCTCTTTCTTCACGGCGACGCTGCTCTTCTAGTTCTCTTTCTTCACGGCGACGCTGCTCTTCTAGTTCTCGTTCTTGTATTCTCTCCTGGGACTTGACGTACTCCGTCAACTGTTTCCCTTTTAGATTCAGTTGAATCCCTTTCTGCCAGAAGTCAGCCATCTTGATGCTTCTGGAAAGTTCTGGAAAGTTCTTTTCTGGAAAGTTCTTTTTCTGGAAAGTTCTTGACTGTGCTGTACCTTTCTAGACTGTTCTAGAACAGCACGCTTTCTGCAGTAGCGCTGATGCTTGTCACTAGTCGCTTTCGCTGACGCAGGCCCCGCTGTCCTCGTCGTATGCGACGCTGCACCACGCTGGTGTTGATGTACACGCTCCTGTGCTGAAGTAGACGCGACGTCCGCTCGACGCTCGCTGTAACACTGGCGATGTAGCTCCGAGACTGACCCTCGACGTAGTCCTGCGGCAGCCACGTAGTCCTGATCTGTTGTTCGCTCACGAAGCAACTCTTCAGCGACTACACGCCCTTGCAGTCAACCCGAACCTATCGGTGATGTAGTCCCAGTGTGTTGGCCCCTCTCGACGCAACTCGTTGGCGGCTACCCTCGATGACTGCCTCTCGTAACGTTGACTCGAGTTGTAGCAGTTGAACCCTTGGCTATGGCGTGAATCGCGGCTTGACCCCCAAAATGTTACACTCTGTTTGATGATGGTGTTTTCTATCAGTATCTGATTCAGCCCCGATGCTTGAATTCCTGATAGTTGTGTAACTCAGATTCGTTTATTCACACAGCCCGTCCAAACAGCGTACAAGTCACAAAGTCGACGTATGAAGTTTTCCACTTTTATTCAGCACACATCAACAACTGCATACAATTCTCAATTCAACTCAACAACTTTCACAGCAACTTTCCAAATCACTATCAACAACTTTTCTATCAAGAGTAAACACGCATATCCAGAAGATTCTCAAATAATATCGACTAACGCAAATTATCAACGTTATACAAAGCCTCTCCTAACAACAATGCAAACTCAAATCAAAGGTAAATAAACTCCATTATTGAATACTTTGCAAATCGAAACGATTAGATCTATCGTACACGCTTCAGCCATATTATCATTCGCGTTTCAACGTAACACTGTACTCTAATTTATCGAACCCCCGTTTACAAAAACAAAATAGAATACAAACATCATTATAAATTATCAACAAAACACATACATATAAAATGCATACATTGCTAAATAATAACATCTACCACCTGGCAGAAAGCGTCCAATATTCCCAAGCTGGTCCAACAGACCTCATACACAAATAAGGAGTCTTGTCCCGGACAGTTTTTCAAGAAAAAAAGGTAGATGACTGGTCTAGCGAAGAAGAAGATAGTATAGCAGATTGATAGAACAGAGCAGGAATGAGATAGAGCAAATGAGAAAGACAGCGACAGTGGGAATTTAAAGCACTAAATTTCCAGAAAGTGAGGATACTATTTATACTGAAACCCCCGGCATCCCAACGGGTGGAACGGGTTTTGGGCCCAGTCAACCAAGTCAGAAGTGACATGATCGTGTATGATAGAATCAAAGAATGGATTCACGAAGATTTCTTCTGTTCGGTGAATGGATTGCTTGGAGGAAGTTTACAATGCGCGCGCATGCGATTTTTAAGAACGACAACTCCCGACACAATCTTTAATCGTCTGCAATGGCAGTCTCAGTTGGATTCTGATTATGCCGTGAATTAGATCGCCACTCGTTGGTCGTATTTTTGACTTCAGCTTTTCAAAAAAAATGTGTGCGTCCACAGGACGCACATATGCAAATTTTTCTGCGTCATTTTTCATATTTTGTGCGTAATTGACGCACTACTGTGCGTAATCGGGAACACTGACACGCTTTTCCACAAGTCACCAATCACACTCAAAGAGGCACTGTGGTCTAATGGTAGTGCTTCGGCTTGCGGATCTGAAGGTCCCGGGTTCGAGCCCTGGCCGGGCCATTGTGTTGTGTCCCTGGGAAAGACACTTTACTCCTGTTTTCCTACTCCTTCGGATGAGAGTATAAACCGAGGTCTAGTCTGTGTCGCATACATTTCATCATAACGGACTTTAAAGATCCTGACGCTCATGTCCTAGACGGGTGAGTGCCGGTGACAAAAACACACCCAGCATGCACCTAGGTCCTTCTCCCCCATCCCTGGCTGCCCAGGATTGTGCTCAGTTGTCCGGGCGTCAGACCATGCGCCCAAAGGCTGCGGGTGGGCGTCTCTGGCGGCTTGAGTTAGATCCTGTATCGGCCAGCGCCTTGAGCAGCTCTTGAGCTGGAAAAGCGCTATATAAGAACGATTAAATATAATAAATATATAAATATAAAGACCGGCGATCTGTACCAACATACACGCTGACATGTTTCACACACTCTCACATACACAACAAACACACGTCTATCACTAAAGTGCATGTGGTGTTGATACATGGAGATCGCTCTTCCCAGTCCCAAAAACCAACTCAGACCTGTTATGTCTCATGAAGACATTGAATCTTTTCTAGACCTTTACTCCACCAAACCTGGAAAACTCATCATTCTCGGCGACCTCATTCATTTTGATCAACCTGAACACTGGGAAACTAAACGCATCTGTCACAACCTCCATATCCATAGCCTTACACAATTTGTTTCTGAAACTACATACCCTCGATCTGAACACATCATCGACTGTGCAATCGATAGAAAGTCCGACAATATTCTCTCTCATGTCATTGTATCTGTCATTGTATCACAAGATCTTGAGTCTGACCCCTACACTGTTATCTGCTCTCTCTCTCTCTCTCATTCTCAAAAGAAAAAAAACGCACAATCACCCGCCGCAACCTGAAAAAAACCATTGACACTGAATCTCTTCTATTTTCATTACTACTCTCAGCCATCTCCTCAACAAAAATGCTCCTTCTTCCTCCCGCCTGATCTCTGACCGTCCATCTACTCCGTGGTTCTCTCCCGGGATCGGCAAGGCCAAACGGGAGCGGCGTAGAGCCGAGCGCGTATGGCGGTCATCCAAATTTACAGTTCGCAAACAGACCTATCAAAAGCGCAAGTATGGCGTCCGACAAGCCATCTCTGCAGCTAAAATACATTACTACAACACAAAGATTGAGAACTTTACTTCTTCCAAAGAACTTTTTTTAAAAACTATGAATGACCTTCTAGGGAACACCAACACTTCTCCTCGTCCAACTAAAATTGAACTTTCTGAACTACTTTCATCCTTTTCAAACTTCTTTACCTCGAAAATTAACGCTATTCGCAAATTTTTTGTTGTTGTTGCAGTTTATTATCCCTTTCTATGCCTTGTCAACCATGTCCTCCTGAACCGCCTTTCACCGGCACGCCACTCTTCTCCTTTCATACTGTCTCAGAAACTGAAGTGGCTGAAAATCTCAGCACCATGTCGTTTAAAACATGCGAGCTTGATCCCTCCCTACCTCACCTTTCAAAGAATGTATCACTGACCTATTCCCAGCCATCACCAACATAGTCAACTCTTCCTTGCAATCTGGTTCTGTTCCCTCCTGTTTCAAGTCTGCCATCGTGCGGCCATCACTAAAGAAATCAAACCTTAATCCAGAAGACTTGAGGAACTACCGCCTGTTTCTATCCAAACTCCTGGAGAAGGTTGTCCTCAAAAAGCTCAACCATCATCTCTCATCCAACAACTTGTTCTGTCCATTCCAGTCTGCCTACCGTCCTGACCACTGCACTGAATAAGCTCTTTTCCACATCGTGAACGACCTCCTCTCTGCCACTGACTCTGGTGAAATCTATTTGTTGACCTTTCTCGATCTGTCAGCCGCTTTTGACACTATTGATCACTCCATCTTCCTTCAGCGACTTGAGAACTCTTTTGGAATAAGGGACTGTGTCCTAAGCTGGTTCAATTCTTACCTCTCTGATAGTTTCCAATCTGTCTGCATCGACAGCTATTTTCTTGGACCGTCCAGACTTGACGTCGGTGTTCCTCAGGGTCTATTCTAGGCCCTGTTCTATTCACCCTTTACACATCTCTGTCTCAGATCATCCAAAACCATGACACTTTCCACTATTTCTAGGCAACCGATACACAGCTAAAAAAAAACAGTGACACTCCTTAAAACCTTCCATCCATTCTGACCAAAACTTATGACTGCTTTGAAAACATTTCTAACTAAATGACTGCCAACAAGCTACAGCTCAATGCTAACAAAACCAAAGTTATGCAGACGGGTACCAAACACAACCTATCTTCTTCCCCTGTAGACATTATCACTATAGGCCAAACCATTATTCCTATTTCATATTCTGTTAAAAAAAAAAAAAACTTGGCGTCATCCTTGACAACACCCTCTTCATGCCAGAATTCATCCGCAAAACCTGTCAAACATGCAACTTTCAGCTCCGTAGAATAGGTCTTGTCCGCAAGCATCTGACCATTGACGCTACAACCAAATTCATTTCCTCTCTTGTCCTTTCACGCTTAGACTACTGTAATTCTCTTCTGGCTGGACTCCCTTCCTCTTCTGTTCATCTACTCCAACGTGTTCGGAACTCAGCTGCTCGTCTGCTTCTCAAAATGAAAAAATCTGATCATATCACACCCCTCCTACATTCTGTCCACTGGTTTCCTGTATCCCTATAATTCCTGTTTCGGGCACTAAATAGAATAGGCCCAACGTTTCCCGGCGTGTCGTAAGAGGCGACTAACAGGGGTGATGTTAGCACGGCATCACCGGGAAAAAGTCTCCGGCCAGGGCGGAGGAACCTCACGTTACTACAAGTTCAACGACCACGTGCTCAGGGCCAAGGCGAGCCACATTGTATTCGTGGATTTCGGCTGTGGCCAACAGCCTGGAGAGGATTGGGCACCGTCAGGTCTTTTTTTGCCCAAGACACACTACATTATGAAACTATCCACTAATTCCATACCGGATCGGTCGTCGCCCGGGTCAGCAAGGACCGCGCCTTCCGTTGGCCACCAGGACAGAGGTGATAAGCATATGCTACTGATGGACAATTTAGCAAGATCAGCACGAAAAACAACATCGTCATAGGAACCTGGAATGTCAGGACCCTAACTGCGGAAGGAAAATTAGAAGAACTGGCCCACGAGCTGGACCACTATCGATGGAACGTTTTAGGTATTAGCGAACTGCGCTGGAAAGGCCTAGGTGAAACAACGACCGACAAAGGCCACAAGCTCTATTTCAGCGGTAGAGATGACAGGCACGAACACGGCGATGGATTCTTGGTCCACAAGAACATTCTAGCCACTGTCATGGGTTGCCGCTCAGTCTCCAGTAGACTCATTTCCATCCGTCTGAGAGCAGCCCCTTTCAACATCACCATCATCCAGGCCTATGCCCCAACATCAGACTATGACGACAGCGAAGTGGAGGATTTTTATGAAAATCTACAGGCTTGACCAAGTGCCGGAAAAGGACATAGTCATAGTGCAAGGCGACTGGAATGCCAAGGTTGGCCTAGATGCGCACCACAACTGGGGAGACACATGTGGACCCCACTGCAACAACGAGACAAATGACAGTGGTCTGAGACTCTTGGAGTTTGCCAGATACAACAATCTGATACTGGCAAACACGCTTGGTCTCCACAAAAAATCCAGACGATGGACATGGCACAATCCCGGCGGGGAGCATCACAACCAAATAGACTACATCATGGTCAAGAAACGCTTCAGATCAAGCATCAACATTGGCAGGACACGTACTTTTCCAGGAGCAGACATCGGAAATGACCACGATCTCGTGATGATGTCTTTCCGGCTCCACTTGAAGAGAGTAAATACAGCAAAGTGCACTAGACTGAAGTTCGACCTGGAAAACCCGGAGGTGGCAGAATTATTTCAGGCTACAACTGGAGGGAAATTTTCACCATTGCTCATTTTGGGGGCTGGTGAAGTAGATGTGAACACCATGACCACCACCTTCAACTCAGCTGTGACAGATGCCGCCACTGAGATCTTTGGCAAGCACCAACCAAAGAAGAAGCCCTGGATCACACCTGAACTTTTGGATCTGTGTGATAAACGAAGAGAAATTAAAAAGAAAAAGGAAAACAACACCTCACAGGGAGCTGATGCCTACCGAAAAATCAACAATGACATCAGAAATGGCATGCGCACAGCAAAGGAGAACTGGATAGAAGATCAATGCCAGGAAATAGAGAACAGTCTTAAAAAGAACAACAGCAAGAAGGCCTACCAGACTGTGAAGCGGTTGACAAGTGTTAAACAGCCCAAAGTCTCTACGACCCAAAGCAAGTCTGGCATATGCCTTAAAGAATAACAAGAAGTCTTGGACAGATGGACACAGTACTGCTCTGACATTTACAACCACACACCAAATGGAGACCTATCAGTTCTAGCATGTCCAGAGAACAGCGAAGAAGAAGAGATCCTCCCAATTTTCCGAGAAGAAGTTGAGGCAGCAGTGCAACTGCTGAAGAAGGGGAAGTCAGCGGGAGTGGACAACATACCCGCGGAACTGCTTCAAGCAGGAGGAGAAGCGATGAATGATGCCCTCACCATTTTCTGTAACAAGATCTGGCAGAGTGGGGAGTGGCCTACACCATAGACCCAGTCGTTTGTCATCACTCTTCCCAAAAAAAGGTAACCTTCAGGAGTGTGAAAATTACCGCACCATCAGTCTCATCAGCCATCCCAGCAAGTTCCTCCTGAAAATAATACTCAATAGGTTGAAACCCCAAGCTGAACAAATCATAATGAAGAACAAGCAGGATTCAGGGCAGGGCGAAGTACCACTGAACAGATTTTCAACCTCAGAATAATCTGAGAAATACCGACAGCACCAACAACATCTATTTCATGTGTTCATAGACTTCAAGAAGGTGTTTGACCGAGTCTGGCATGCAGCTCTACGGGCAACAATGAAAGTGTACAACATCAGCCCTAAAATTATTGAAGTCATCAAAAGCCTGTATGACAAGGCTACCAGTGCAGTCCTCCATAACAGCACCATCGGGAACTGGTTCAGAACAACAATCGGTGTGCGTCAAGGATGTCTACTCTCTCTAACACTCTTCAACATCTTCCTAGAGCGAATCATGTCAGAGGCCCTTGCAGATCACGAAGGCACGGTCAGCATAGGAGGTAGAGCAATCTCCAATCTTCGTTTTGCGGATGACATTGATGGATTGCCTGGAGAGGAACAAGAACTTGAACAGCTGGTCCAGAGGCTTGACACCACCTCCAGAGCTTATGGAATGGAAATAAGCGCAGAGAAGACCAAAATGATGACCAACAACACCAATGGCATCAACACAAACATCAAAGTCCAAGGCCAATCCCTCAACACAGTGCATAGCTTCAAATATTTAGGAGCCATTGTATCAGACAACAGGTCCCGATAAGAAGTCCTCTCCAGGTGTTACACTCAGTTTGATGTTGGTGTTTTCTATCAGTAGTGGATTCAGCCCCAATGCTGAAGTACTGATGAGTGTAGCTCAGATTCGTTTATTCACGCAACCCGCTCAAACAGCATACAAGTCACAGAGTCGACGTATGAAGTTTTCCACTTTTATTCAGCACACATCAACAACTGCATACAATCGCTCAATCGCCTTTCCACTCTCAAATTTACTTTCCAACTTACTATCAACAACTTCACTATCCACAACTAACTTCCACAACACACGGAGCATCGAATATATAATTTTTTGCTCTCATTCGAGATGACGACAGGTCGTTCTAGAAATGACGCATTACAACCAACCAATCAGAATTAAAGATCGTCATCACTGACTTACGTCATACATATTTCTTCTGCCTCCGGGAACATTCCTTCAAACTTCGACGATTATCCCGAAACTTCGATCGATAGTAAACAAGCGGGTCCAGAGAATTCTCCAACCATATCGACCAACGAAAATTATCAACGTTATACAAAGCCTCTCCTAACAACCATGCAAACTCAAATCAAAGGTAAATAAACTCCATTATTGAATACTTTGCAAAACGAAACGATTATATCTATCGTGCGCGTTTCAGATATACTACCATTGGCGTTTCAACGTTACATAACCCCCCACTCAAGAAGAAATTTACCCAATTTCTTTCAACAACGTTGGAACGTAATGCACAAACAAAGTACAGAATTAAGACTTATTTCAATCTGTCTGAACACTATCAACGTTCTCAGTTCATTCACACAGAGTCAATGGTTCTCATCTGCAAGTCTTTCTGGATACTGTCAATGTTCACAGTTCATTCACACAGAGTCAATGTCTCTCATCTGCAAATCTTTCTGGATACTGTCAATGTTCACAGATCATTTACCCAGTCAACGTTTTTCATTTTCAAGTCTGTCATTACCAATATTCTTAGTTCATCCACACAGTCAATATTCTTCCAACCGCAAGGAAACGACGCCCTCGTCCGTTGCAGTTGTCATCGGCCCAGGGTCAAAGACGGTGATCTCGTGGGCTTTCCTGGAGTCAGTGCATCCTCCGTTGTCTCCCTCTTCCATCAAACATCCGATAAAGTCGAAGTTGTCAGCTCCCAGAATGCATTTGCTGGATCTCACGGTCAGGTTGGCTTCTGCGGGACGGTGGAACAGCTCCCTCAAGGTCTGCAGATGCTCCTTCCAGGTCTGGGTGTGGACTTCATGTTCGACCAAAGTCGTAGAGCCTGGGACATCATTGAAGTTATGGGGAAATTCGCCCATAAGGTCCTTGAGCTCAATCTTCTGACCTTCCGTCAAGCCTGGCCCTAGCTTAACATCATTGATGCCTTCTTTGCTGTGGAAGTCTCCCAGTTCCAACAGTTCCTCGCTGTCAAAGCTGTCGTCGATCTCAGCTGCTGTTGCTGCGAGTATTGTCTCTGATGGCCTTTCCACGTACAGCTTAACCCATTCCATACCAGGCGATTTTCGAGTGAACATGCCCTGCGGTCCAAGTACTTTTGCCATTTTGTGGCTGTAAACGGGTATTTGCGCATAAATTTTCATATCTCATGTAGTTTTTATTTGATTTTAACTCTGTTTTTTGCATAATAAAGATGAATAAATTCTGGTTAATTTGCAACTTGTTACAAGTGTGAATGTACATGTGAGAATAAATGGTAATGCAGTGAAAATGAAAAACAAAAAAACCCCACACATATTACTGGACAGGCACAAACACAACTTTGCACAATAAAAAATACAAGTCCTACCCCTAGTACCTGTTTTCCATGATGTAATATCCATGAGCAATGTTATTCCAAAGTATTATCACTCTCTACGTCATTCTCACTTGTCACTAGCCATACAAACCTCATCTCTCACACTGTCATTGAAAATCCCTCGCGTTCATTCTTCGTTTTTCACTTTTTAATCACACCTAAAACACTTTGTACAGTGAAAACGGCTGACAAATGTCAAATAAGCTACTTCCGCAGGGGAGATAATATGCTACTTCCGCAGGGGAGATAAGCATCCCGTTAGCAACCACCCAAGCCAAAACAGGTACACCAGGGGTCCAATTGGACCCCGTGGGAGCCTAGGAAAGTTTTGTACAGGGTCCAATTGGACCCCGTGGTACGGAATGTGGAGGTTGGCGTGGTATATCTTGGAATGCTGGCCAACCTTCACCTTGTAGTCGTTGATTCCCACCACGGTCTCCACTTCGTACGGGCCTTTCCACTGCATCAGCAACTTATTGTGATCAGTAGGTAGCAGCACCAGCACTTTGTTGCCAGGTTTAAACTTCCTGTTCACAGTCCTACGGTCATAGTAGTGCTTTCCACAGTCCTGGGACTTCTTCAGGTTTTCTCTGGCTATCTCGAGAGTCTGCTCCAGCTTCTCCCGTAGCTCAAACACGTACTGGTAGCTGTTCTTCACCTCTGGGGTCTCTACTTCTTTCGTCCACAGTTCTTTCAGGATGTGCATCGGCCCTCGGATGGTTCTTCCGTACAGCAGCTCGAACGGAGAGAAGCCGGTGGACTCCTGCGGTACTTCTCTGTAGGCGAAAAGTAAGGCGTTGATATAGCGATGCCATTGTCTGGGCTGCTCGCTGCACAGTTTCTTCAGGGTGGACTTCAGTGTAGCATTGAACTTTTCGACAAGCCCGTTGCACATTGGATGGTAGGGTGTCGTAGTTAAATGCCGGATGCTCAGCAGTCTGTTGACCTCCTTCATGCAGTCAGAAACGAACTGCGTCCCGAGGTCTGTCAGGATCTCTTCAGGCACTCCAAGTCTGCTGAACATGTCCACCAGCGCCTCTGCAACAGTTTCAGTGTCAATCTTCTTCAGAGGCACTGCTTCTGGATACCGGATCGCATAGTCCACTAAAGTCAGTACCCACCGATGACCTTCTTCACTCGGAGGTCTTATTTCGCCGATTAAGTCTAAGGCCACCCTCTTGAAAGGTCGGTCGATCAAAGGCATTCTCTGCATTGGCACTTTAGGGACCCTTCCTCGAGGTATGGTCTTCTGGCAAATGTCACATGATCGGCAGAAACGGCTGACGTCCGCATGAAGTCCTGGCCAGTAGAACACCGCCTGGATTCTGTCTGACGTCTTCTTGATGCCTAGGTGACCTCCCATGATTGAGTCATGCGCTACTTCCATCACCTGGCGCCTTATGGGTAACGGTACCAAGACTTGACGTAGTGGTTTCCCTCCGTTGACCCTCGGGTGCTGGAAGATTCGGTACAGGATCTTGGCCTTCACCTCAAAATAGACCGTACCACTGCCTTTGGTCACGTGGTCTTGGCGGTTCCTGTACTTGTTTAAAGTACTATCAGCTTCCTGGAGCTGTATCAGCTTATCTCTGTCCACCATGGCAGCTTTAGAGTTGTCGGCGACCTTCAGTGGCGTAGACGTCTTGTCTCTCTTGGCCTGGGTCCTGGTAGTAACAGCACCGACGATCTCTGGTCGGCAGGGCTGAGCCGGAGTAGCCACATTATCCCGTAGCAGCTCTGTAAGGTCTCCATCGGGAAATGGCAATGGATCCTCCTCCACAACTTCGACGCGTTGGGTTGAGGCAGGACTCCACTCTGGATCGGGGTCGTCGGGTCGTCTCGCGCCGTCGATATTCCCGATCATCAAATCATACAGCGGCTTCTTCAGGCAAACCGCTTCGACTTCGCCTATGTAGAAAGGGGTGTTGACATGAATTTTTGCAACTGGCGCTTTCACACAATTGCTGTCGGCCATGAGTGTCCATTTAGAATCGCCAGTGAATTGTTCTTTAGCGATTAGGTCTTCTCTGACGATGACCCCACTGCAGCCAGAGTCTCTTAAGACAGTCACTTCGTGATTTCCGACTCGTCCCTTGGAAACGGGCATGTTCTGTACGGTCACAGCTGCGCTGGCGACGACGGGGATGGATTTTCCGTTGGCAAGGAGAAGTTGGCCATCAGTCATGCACTCTTGCACGTCCGCAGTGGTAGCTGTGCGCTCGGTCTCACTCGGAAGAATGACGCTCCCGCCGCACACCTGATGGTCAGATCTACTGGTTTGCCGTTGATTGGAGAACCGCCTCTGCCGGTTGCCCGCCGCTGCGTTGTCCGTACTGCTCCGCTGTCCGCTACTTTTGTTTTGAGGACAGTTAGCTGCTCTGTGGTCCGTAGCGTTGCAGGTGAAACAGCCTCTTGAATGCCCTTCCCTGGGAGGAGGCGTGGAGTCCGTCTGTTTCTGGTTCGTCTGGCTCCCCTGGATCTGGTTCACATGGTTTCCAGTCTTCTGAAAATGTTTCGTCGCGCTGGGTGGCCCCAGGGTCTTCCCATGAGCGATGAGATATCTTTCAGCAGCCTCAGTCACATCTTTAAGCGTCTGCAGCTTTTGTTCTTCTAAGTGGGTCGCTAGGTCCTTGTGACAGGCATTGAGAAATTGTTCCTTCACGATCAGGTCATGGAGACTGTCGTAAGACTTCCTTTCGCCTGATAACTCCACCCACTTGTGTAGATATGACGACAGGCACTCCACAAACTGCTTTGGCGTCTCGTCTGACTTAGGCCGGCATTCACGGAAGCGTTTACGGTAGCCCTTCTCTGTAAAGTTGTAGCACTGCAATAGGGCCTCTTTCAAGACGTCGTAGTCGTTAGCGTCATCGTCCGACAATCTGGTGTAGACGTCGAGTGCTTGCCCCGTCAGAAGTGCACTTAGTCGAATCGCCCAGTCTTGAGGTTGCCAGTTAGAGCTTTTGGCAAACCTTTCAAATCTCGCCAAATAACTGTCGATCTGGTCTTTCCCGTCGACAAACGCTGGCAATTTTGGAGCTTTGTTGTCACTGATAACTTGTGGCGCATGCTGCTGTTGCTGGATGCGCGCCAACTCTAGTTGGTACTGACGATCAGCTTCTAGTCGTCTCTCTTCCATCTCTCTTTCTTCTCGGCGTCGCTGCTCTTCTGCTTCTCTTTCTTGACGCCGCTCTTCTCTTTCTTGACGCCGCTCTTCTCTTTCTTCTCGGCGACGCTGCTCTTCTAATTCTCTTTCTTCACGGCGACGCTGCTCTTCTAATTCTCGTTCTTGTATTCTATCCTGGGATTTGACGTACTCCGTCAGCTGTTTGCCTTTTAGATTCAGTTCAACTCCTTTCTGCCAGAAATCAGCCATCTTAGTTCTTTTCTGGAAAGTTCTTTTCTGGAAAGTTCTTTTCTGGAAAGTTCTTTTCTGGAAAGTTCTTCTTCTAGAAAGTTCTTGACTGTGCTGCACCCTTCTAGACTGTTCTAGAACAGCACGCTTTCTGCAGTAGCGCTGATGCTTGTCACTAGTCGCCTTTGCTGACGCAGGCCCCGCTGTCCTCGTCGTATGCGACGCTGCACCACGCTGGTGTTGATGTATACGCTCCTGTGCTGAAGTAGACTCGACGTCCGCGCGTCGCTCTCTCTAATACTGGCGATGTAGCTCCGAGACTGTCCCTCGACGTAGTCTTACGGCAGCCACGTAGTCCCGATCTGTTGTTCGCTCACGAAGCAACTCTTCAGCAACTACACGCCCTTGCAGTCAACCCGAATCTATCGGTGATGTAGTCCCAGTGTGTTGGCCCCTCTCGACGCAACTCGTTGGCAACTACCCTCGATGACTGCCTCTCGTAACGTTGACTCGCTTGTTGTAGCAGTTGAACCCTTGGCTATGGCGTGAATCGCGGCTTGACCCCCAAAATGTTACACTCAGTTTGATGTTGGTGTTTTCTATCAGTAGTGGATTCAGCCCCAATGCTAAAGTACTGATGAGTGTAGCTCAGATTCGTTTATTCACGCAACCCGCTCAAACAGCATACAAGTCACAGAGTCGACGTATGAAGTTTTCCACTTTTATTCAGCACACATCAACAACTGCATACAATCGCTCAATCGCCTTTCCACTCTCAAATTTACTTTCCAACTTACTATCAACAACTTCACTATCCACAACTAACTTCCACAACACACGGAGTATCGAATATATAATTTTTTGCTCTCATTCGAGATGACGACAGGTCGTTCTAGAAATGACGCATTACAACCAACCAATCAGAATTAAAGATCGTCATCACTGACTTATGTCATACATATTTCTTCTGCCTCCGGGAACATTCCTTCAAACTTCGACGATTATCCCGAAACTTCGATCGATAGTAAACAAGCGGGTCCAGAGAATTCTCCAACCATATCGACCAACAAAAATTATCAACGTTATACAAAGCCTCTCCTAACAACCATGCAAACTCAAATCAAAGGTAAATAAACTCCATTATTGAATACTTTGCAAAACGAAACGATTAGATCTATCGTGCGCGTTTCAGATATACTACCATTGGCGTTTCAACGTAACACCAGGATCGCACAAACAACTGCTGCCCTGACAAGGTTGAAGCCCATTTGGAAAGACAGGACCATCAATCTACATTCCAAAGTAAGACTGCTGCGCTCACTTGTCATCTCCATCTTCCTATATCCTTGTGAAACATGGACCCTCACAGCAGATCTACAACAAAGAATACAAAGCATGGAGATGAGGTGCTACAGAAGACTTCTGGGCATTTCCTATGCCCAACACATCACCAACGACGAAGTCCGACAGACCATCACACAAGCCATTGGACAACACGATGACCTGCTCACAGTGGTTAAGAAACGGAAACTCCGATGGTATGGCCACGTCACCAGATCATCCGGCCTTGCAAAGACCATTCTGCAAGGCACAGTGCAAGGAGGTAGAAGAAGAGGGAGACCGAAAAAGAGGTGGGAGGGCAACATTCGAGAATGGACTGGTTTGACACTGAGCGAAGCCATCAGGGTTGCTGAGGACAGAGAAAGATGGTGTATGCTGGTTAAAGAGCATCTGTGGTGCCCCTACGACCTCCGAGTTACGGGACAGGATAGGATAGGAAGGTTTCCTGTATCTCAGAGGATTACCTGTACTTTCTGTTACAAGTGCGTCCATGGATTAGCCCCGACCTACCTCACCCAGAACATTCACTTTTACGAGCCATTTAGAAATCTTCGTTCTTCGTTCTTCCTCCGACACCCTCATGCTATGGGGCGCCATATGTCCATTTATTCTATGTGACCATTCTATACAAAGAATAAATTCTATGCACATAGAAAGCATTCTATACACACAAAAAGCATTCATTAGTTGAAATTCCATTTATAAAAAAGAAACCAATATTGTAAGTCATAGAATAAAATTCTTTGTATAGAATAACATTCTATAATATAGTGTAAAATTCTATGTCCATAATACAATTCTATGTATAGAATAACATTTTATAATAGAAAATAATATTCTATGTATGTAATACAATTCTATATTATAGAATGCACTTGTATGCATAGAATTATATTCTATAACATAGAATGAATTCTATTACAAAGAATGAATTCTATAACATAGAATGAATTCTTTAAAATAAAATAAATTGCATGACATAGAATTATTTCTATACGCATAGAATTCATTCTATAACATAGAATGAATTCTTTAACATAAAATAAATTATATGACATAAAATGAATTCTATGTGCATAGAATAAATTGTATAACATAGAATGAATTCTATAATAAAGAATGAATTCTATATGCATAGAATGAATTTTATAGCATAGAATGAATTCTATGACATAGAATTTATTCTATGACATAGAATGAATTCTATAGGCATAGAATGAATAGTATAACATAGAATGAATAAGATGACATAGAATGAATTCTATGACATAGAATGAATTCTATGACATAGAATGAATTCTATAGCATAGAATGATTTCTATGACATAGAATTTATTCTATAGCATAGAATGAATTCTATGTTACAGAATGAATTCTATGTTACAGAATGGATTCTATGTCATAGAATTCATTCTATGCTATATAATTCATTCTATGTTATAGAATTCATTCTATGCTATAGAATAAATTCTATCTCATATTATTCATTCTATGTCATAGAATTCATTCTATATTATAGAATTCATTCTATGTCATAGAAATCATTCTATGTCATCTTATTCATTCTATGTTATACTATTCATTCTATGCTATAGAATTCATTCTATGTCATAGAATTCATTCTATGTCATAGAATTCATTCTATGTTATAGAATGAAATCAATATAAAAACTTTTTTTTAAATAGTAAAAACTGGGGCACTGTCAAGGTATAGAGAACATTTTGGGATATTGTGATGTTTTGAACATAGCACACTCGTGCAATAATGATTACAGAGCGATTTGTCACTGACATTCAGTTTAGAGTTGACGACATGCAGTGCTTCATCATTTGCGCTCGAAGTGGAAATCGATGAAAGGAAATGTTCTTTTCTTTGCAGAAAGGTTTTACGTCGGAGTTAGAGCATCCAAACGCAGCACAGTACTTCACCATTTTCAAACTCGATCACGCTGTGTTATTCCCGCAGCACGTGGCCGTCACGCCTTTGTGCATAGCGCCCTGGGGGGCCGCTTGGGGTGAAATAGATTTTTTGCAATATTCAGCTTTATGAACCTTTCATTTATTATGTCTCAGAGTTGTATAGCAATATTCGACCTTTAAATATATTAATTATTGCTTTTTATGAGTGTACAGTACGGTTATTTCTTCGGTATTGAGCGAAAAGAACTGATTATTTAATTAGATTTTGTCACTATAAACCCTTACAGAACCTCAGCACATTGTAATGAAAAAAGCAAGCACGCAGGGGCGGAAGGGGGGGGGGGGGAGGTTGTGACGTCAATTATTTTTATTGCTAAGCGATCTATTCACACTAATTATACCGATAAAGTCGTCCGCATCAAGAAACCTAAATGCTTGTTCACGAAATTATGATGTCTGATAAAGCCGCAGAGCGCTTGGTACGTCAGCCATTTCTTCAGTTCTCGCGCGCGTGCATTTTTTTTTTTTTTTTTTAATCAGTTTAAAGTCTCCTCTCTTCCCGATAAGGATTTTCAGAGAGCGCGCGTGCAAGGCTCCACTGTCCCTTTATACGTCACAGCCTCGCTTCACATAGAATGACCTAGTTGCGCATAGAATGAGCATTCTATGTTATAGAATGAACATTCTATGTTATAGAATGGATTCTATGTTATAGAATGAACATTCTAAGTTATACAATGGATTCTATGTTATAGAATGAACATTCTATGTTATAGAATGAATTCTATGTTATAGAATGACCATTCTATGTTATAGAATGAACATTCTATGTTATAGAATGGATCCTATGTTATAGAATGAACATTCTATGTTATAGAATGAACATTCTATAACATAGAATGCATTCTATGTGCACCAAATGTTAAAAAAACAATTCTATGAAAATAGAATGTATTCAGTGTTGCGAATAAAATCCATTTTATGTTAAAAAAATGAATTTTATGTCATACAATTCTTGCTGTGTTATACAATTAATTCTATATACATATAATTCATTTCATTCACATAAAATTAAAAAACACAACTAATAAATTGTAACGAAATTTAGAATTTAAAAAAAGATATTGTTTGACACATCACCACATCGCATCATCACCACATCAATCACATCATCACATCACATCACTGCATCACATTGCTTCATCACCATCATCGTGAAAACGCACCACCACATAAAATCACATCATATCAACAAATCATCACATCACATCAGCCGACATCACAACAGCAGCACATCTTCACATTGCAGCAGACAGCACATATCATGGCATCAGTGAATCACATCACATAATCTAATCACCCCACCCCTCCCACCCATCACATTTGTGGTGCAGTGTGGTGTGATTTAGAGTGATGTAGTGTGGTGATGTGATGTGGTAATGTGTATGTATGTATCTGCAATACAGTTCTATTATGCCTTAAAAGCAGTGAATCAGACCACATCGTCACATAACCTAATCACTCCACCACACCTACCCATCACATTTGTGGTGCAGTGTGATCTAGAGTGATGTGGTGTGGTGATGGGATGTGGCAATGTGTATATCTCTCTGCAATACAGTCCCATGCCATAAAAAATGTTCTCTATACCTTGACAGTGCCCCAGTTTTTACTATTTTTAAAAAAAGTGTATATATTGATTTCATTCTATAACATAGAATGAAGTCTATGACATAGAATGAATTCTATGACATAGAATCAATTCTATAGCATTGAATGAATAGTATAACATAGAATGAATAAGATGACATAGAATGAATTCTATGACATAGAATGAATTCTATAACATAGAATGAATTCTATAGCAAAGAATGAATTCTATGACATAGAATTTATTCTATAGCATAGAATGAATTCTATAGCATAGAATGAATTCTATGACATAGGATTCATTCTGTAACATAGAATTCATTCTATGCTATAGAATAAATTCTATGTCATAGAATTCATTCTTTGCTATAGAATTCATTCTATGTTATAGAATTCATTCTATGCTATAGAATAAATTCTATGTCATAGAATTCATTCTATGCTATAGAATTCATTCTATGTTATAGAATTCATTCTATGTCATAGAATTCATTCTATGTCATCTTATTCATTCTATGTTATACTATTCATTCTATGCCTATAGAATTCATTCTATGTCATAGAATGAATTCTATGTCATAGAATTCATTCTATGCTATAAAATTCATTCTATGCATATAGAATTCATTCTTTATTATAGAATTCATTCTATGTTATACAATTTATTCTATGCACATAGAATTCATTTTATGTCATATAATTTATTTTATGTTAAAGAATTCATTCTATGTTATATAATGAATTGTATGCACATAGAATAAATTCTATGTTATAGAATTCATTCTTTGTAATAGAATTCATTCTATGTTATAGAATACAATTCTATGCACACAAGTGCATTCTATAATATAGAATTGTATTACATACATAGAATCTTATTCTCTATTATAAAATGTTATTCTATACATAGAATTGTATTATGGACATAGAATTTTACATTATATTATAGAATGTTATTCTATACAAAGAATTTTATTCTATGACTTACAATATTGGTTTCTTTTTTATAAATGGAATTTCAACTAATGAATGCTTTTTGTGTGCATAGAATGCTTTCTATGTGCATAGAATTTATTCTATGTATAGAATAGTCACATAGAATAAATGGACACATGGCGCCCCATACATGCTACAAATACCCCGTTACAAACTCTCTTCTGCAGGCTGTCGATCCTTCTCCTTCTTGGTTCTTCAACTTGGAATTCTCTCTCTCTCTCTCTCTCTCTCTCTCTCTCTCTCTCTCTCTCTCTCTCTCTCTCTCTCTCTCTCTCTCTTCGCAGCTCTCCGAACACAACCATTTTCAAGTCCAACTTGAAAACTCATCTCTTCCTTAAAAATGTCTGATCTCGCCTCCCATCACCATCATCATTCCTTCTTTTCCACCGCCGTCACGCCTCCAGCTCCCTCACTCCTTAGCTGCTCTCCTCCTCCCCCTCCCTCCTTTTTCTTTTATATTCTACTTGTAAATATTCTTTTTCATGTTTGTATCATGTCTTTTCATAATTTCTTAGTGTATCATTTTTGTTTACCTTCTTTTCGTATGTGTTTCGATGTTAACGTTAAGTATAAATGCGTGAGAATTGCGCTTTGAACTGATGTTATTAGGAAAAAGCGCAATATAAATACCATTATTATTAGTAGTAGTAGTAGTAGTAGTAGTAGTAGTAGTAGTAGTAGTAGTAGTAGTAGTAGTAGTAGTAGTAGTAGTAGTAGTAGTAGTAGTATTATAAGACGGAAAGAAATTCCAATTTTTATAGCTGAATTTTTCGATTGACTGCATCCAATACGCATTATTGAAGGGAGGGAGGAAACCGGAGTACATGGGAGGAAATCGGAGTACCCGGCGAAAACCCTCGGTGACCTCAATAGTCTCGTAACTCAATCACATAAGCCCCTTGTGGGAATCGAACCCGCGACCTTTAGTAAAGGAGCGAGGAAAAGGAGATTGGCACCGCCTCCCTCACTAAGCTGGCCCAGAGAAAAGAGAGGTCTCTCCAACGACCGAAAGGCTACGGGAACACTTTTACCTTTATTTACTTCACGTGTAGTTTCTGAATCCGATTTTTATTTTTATTTTAATTTTTTTTTTATGACAAGGGAACAAACCTCTGCAACTAAGTAAATTAAAAGGGATTGCAGGAGTTCGCTACCTTTTGCTGGCACTAAAATTCTTATTTCGACTTACAGTTTCCAATGGAAACTGAAAAATACTGTAGACAGCGTAATGACCAATAACACTACTCATCGGAGCCACAGGCGCACCATGAAGAATAGACTCTCGGGAAGAATTTTGTGGATCCCCGATAGCGGACGGGTACCGCAGCAGTACGTATTATTTAACTACCCGTCCGCCATCGGGGATCCACACAATTCTTGCCGAGGGTCCATCCTACTTGGTAATGCGCCTGTGTCTGAGCGCAGTCTTCTTAAAATACGCCACATTTAATTGAACTGACTTAATTCTAAATTATGTGTACAGAAATAGTGCACCCAGCCTAATTATAATTCATACTTACCAGTGTTGTGCAACATCACTGCACGTGCACTACAATTAAGATCAGCATGTGAACATTTTTAATTTAAAATTAATCATCTGAATTAATTAATAAGAGAAGTCTTTTTTCAAGTCCATAAAAAGGTTCCAGTAGAGCTACGGGTCGACAATAAATGGCCTGCCATGGCTGGCTGAATGAATTATTGATCGCCTGTCTCCTTTGCCTGTCTGCAACACGCGCCAGCATCCGCATCCTGATTCCGATTCAGATTTTTATAATAGAAACAACAACTTCCGGGCTACATTGACGATCGAAGAAATCTCAAAAAGAGAACGTTGGGTGCCGTTTTTCTTCGTTTTCTTACGTTGTATTTGGTAAATATCGCCCGTACCTAAAGGGATAATACTTGAAGAGATGCTTTTTGCCAAATGATGAAGTGTACTGTTCTGAAACGCCAGAAGTCCTCTCGTGGTGCTCGTGACTTGTTGATGATGCTCCGCGCCTGTAGAACTTGGTTGGTAAATTTGACATTATGATTATTTAGAACTCTAGTTTTTATCTAGTTTGATGTACTCCATTGACTTGTGTGGGGATCACCTTGCCCCCACTCATCAAGACAGGCAAAGTCTTCAGACAACTGATGCCTGAAAGTGAAAGCTGCCGTGAGGACAAAGGACAACTAACATTGAACAAGTGACAAGTGTGCTTAGTAATAGTAATAAAGATGCCATACCATGGATGGACTCCATGATGGAGTGTTAAATGATTAGACTGAGAATTAGTCACCTCCCCATCCCCTTTATCTTCCTTATTTAAGCAGTGTTGTTCATATCTCTTATAGAGTTCATAATCTATATCTTTGAACTTTTGATGCATATAAATTCCTAAAAAAAGAAATCTTCTAAAGTACAATTCCATTCTGCATTTTGCTATTAAATTATAAGGCATTGCTATCACATTTCCATTCAGCCTTATTACGCCTTGACGAACTGAATAAAATAAGGGCTTGTGAGTTGTACAGATCTGCAACAAATTATTAAATCTTCATGGTTTTGTGTGGCAACTGAGTATACTCATTCCTCGTATTTTAGCTCAGTAATGTACATCATCTAATGTTTCCAATACCATTTTACTCACACTGAAGATAATTGTTTAAGATTGAGATGAGTATATTTTGCAGGCTCTGAGTCTGATAGTGTTGCCTCCTACCTTCATAGAGGAAGTGTAGGGGTGATTTGAGAGAGTCCAAAAGTGGGAAAGATGTGAATTCAATGATGCATTAAAAAACTATTGTACTGGCTCTTACTGCTAGTACTGTTACTTTTCAGATTTGGATAAAACAAGCCGATCAAGCAGCACAGCATCTTTGGGATACTTTACTTCAAAACAAGCAAGAAGGATTTTATTTCAACAAGAAAGTCAGTATAATGGGGTAAGTAGCTGACATCCATCAAAATACTCATAATACTCATATTAAGGAAGCATACAAGGGTCAAGCTAGCACTTTCATTTTTACATCCCTTCACTGTTGCAGAAACTGCATCTTTAGTCAAAGTCAGAAGAATGCTTTATTCACACAGTGACACTCCATAGACCTGTAACTATCCTGATTTAATATACTGCACAGATCAAACTGCTGTATGAAAAGCTATAACTTTAAGTACTCATAGTATGTATCTATAAGCTAAAAAATCCATCTTTTTTTGCGACCAGATGAAGCTGCTGTAGTTGTACTCGCAATAATAATTGCTCTCTGATTGTACATGTAATTATAAGGCGATTATATATCATTGGAATAGATCTGGTTTAGGGTGTATGTGCTGAATATGCCGTTGACTGTGTTTATTTAATGGAAAACATGTCATTTGTATTCCTATCATTACAAGACTTAAATAACTTACTATTATGCATTGCTTGTGTTACTCTGATCCCAAGTTATTATACAGAAAATATTCCTTCCTGTTTTCATTTATTGCCTTGCTGCGGTTGCCTCATACGTTGTTTTAGATACGTACTCTACTTATCTATTTAGGTTAAGAATTAATTATAATATAAATAATCATTGGTATTTTTTTTTAATGTTGCATCTCTGAATCTGATGCTTTTCAAACATGTTTGACATAAGCAGCATTCCATCTGTGTCCCAGCCTAGTGGCAAGCTATTAATCCAAAATGTTACCAATGCGAGCTCATAGTACGTTTTTCAACAATAATCGCATAATGAACAAGAAAACATTTAGGGCTTGCGTAGGCAGAGGTATCAGTTGTAAACAGTTTCTTTTCATGCAAAGAACGCCTCTAGTGTATTTCAGGAATGCAGAAAACACTCTTCCGGCCACCAAATGGAAGTATAACTTGGCACCAACGACCTAAAACTTGCATGTCGCTCGCCCTATGGATAACTCTTTTTACCTTGATCCGTCTCTTTTTTTTTTTTGGGTTGTCAAGTTTAACTGAATCATGCTCTGTTTCCTACCATGCAGACAAATTCATTTTGAATTGATTTCATTTTGTGTCAAAGTTGTGAACGGGCTAGTGACCGTTTTGGTGTGGACATTCTGGTAGATCACTATTTCGAGTATTTGAATTTCAGCAAGCGAATTCCATGTTCTGATTTTCAGCACTTTTATCTTTTGATCTGGATGTTGAACATTCAAGAGTGGAGTGGTTTGACACAGAGAAGCCATGGGGGTTGCTGAGAACGGAGAAAGATAAAGTATGTTCAGGGCTAGAAATTAACTTTTTTCTTTGGGGGCCACCGGGCCCCTTGATTGAAAAATTTGAGGGCCCACAAGCAACTTTCGGGGCCCAACTTGAAAAATAATGCAAACAAAAAACAAAAGAATTATTGACAATATAATAAGTAGAAAGTACAACTCTTTTTTTCCACCCTTCATTGTAGTTCCTTGATCTTTTTTCCTCTTCATACTTCTTTTTTCTCTCTTTTTTTTGTTCTTTCCTTTCGTCGACGTTTTCTTCTGGCATCTTTCTCTTCCCAAAAATTGAAAAATACGCCATCGCCGATTGTTTTAGCAACTGTATGGCGACGATATGTAGCCATACTTTCGTACTTGCAAAGATGGACATTTTGCGTTTATGTTGTGCCATAGCCTTTTGTTTATTATATTAAAAAGATATTGAAGTGTATATTAAACTTTTGAGTGCAAAATTAAAGGGTTTTCGCTTCTATTCTCTGTTTTTTTTTAATGTCCAAATTTAGAGCACCGGTGTGGGTTGCTTCTTTTGGCCCAAATACGAAACTGCCGAGTAGAGCTAGCTGTAGCAGACGAATTATTTTGCGGGCCAAGCGGGCCCTTCGTTTTTCAACTTTCCGAGCCCGAATTCAACTTTGCAGGTTTTTGGCCCCGGGCCCCCGCTAATTTCGAGCCCTGAAGTTGGTTAAACGATCATCTGTGGTGCCCCAACGACCTTTGAATTTTAGGATAGGATAGGTTGAACATGTGTATAATGCTGGTTTGGTCAGGATAATAAAGCGTGCACATTGTGTTGGAAGAGAATAATGACACCATCCTTCCAAATGTGGTCCTGATTCGGCTCTTGGCAGTCCGCTGGACCCTATAAGCACTGAGTATCTATCTATCCTTCCAAATTCTTAAAAATTATGGATGGTTATATAAATATAGCTGAAATGGTTCTTAGAAGAAATCAGGAAATAGCACAACTTTTTTACATCATAATACAAAACCAGATGACTTTGCATTGCCAAAGGCAACAATATGTGGTTTTGTATCATTGGATGTTTGTGTGTGTTTGGAAACTGTGTGTGTGTTTTGAACGTGTGTGTGTAGATCTCTTTGACTGTAGTGTATGTTACTATGTATCAGTGTATGTGACTCACTGACTGTGACTGAATGCTCAAGTTTAGAAAGGGTGATAAAATTACAAACATTATGTTACTTTTCCTCTCAGCTAATCCTAATTATGACCCTGATTACAATTTATACATTAATTTATCTGCTTGCTTTATCTATATGCGGGCTGGTTAATTGTGATTATTTCCGAGATTCGTTTGTCCCTGTAGGAATTATCTTGCCTTGCTACGTCATTATGTCTCTAGGCTCGTGTCAGTGTATATTTGAACAAGATGTACTGCTTACATTAATTGTGTGGATTCGTGAATGTTCCTGTCCATTATTTGTTGTTTTTGTTTCCAGTGATTGAGTTAAAGTAGATCTAGACGACATGCTTTTGCATACTTTGGGAAGTTTGTCCAATGTGTACTATAGTATAGGAGACTCATCTAATTTTGTTGGTATTTACCATTTAGGATTTCTTTTTCTTCTTTCCTTTTTTTTTTTTTTTTAATACTGATTTTCACCATGAATATTTTACTTTTTTAGGAAGTTGTAAAGGAAGCATTGTAATTTGATCTATCAGCTTCATTAGTTTTGCTCACGAGTGTCCCAGTGGGTGTCTGGCTTATTAGTTGTGGTGTGCAGTTGCGGTTGTTTCACAAAATGCAAGTTTTATTTTGTTATGCTTGTGAATACCTTTCATAATTAATACCTTGTCAACAGAAATGTGTTTTTGTCTAGTTAATGTAAGATTTATTGTTGGGGCATTTATATAATTATTTTTGATTGTTGTAATAAAATGTGATTTTGTCTTTTCTGAAGTGTAAAATGTGTTGAATCATTTGAATTGAATTTAGTGATAGTTGTAGAGAACTTGCGCAATTGCTTGTTTGGGGAATATATATATTATAGTAGGAATAATTTCATTGTTTTGTTCGCCTGTTCTGTACACTATTGTGATTAGGGATTAAACGTTCAAAACCAAACAGAATTCTTTCAGTTTTAGGTAGGAAAAACTACAAAATTATAATTAATGATGAAAATGTTATGTTAGAGTGGTTAATAATGCATTAAAGAACCTTTAAGTTTAATGCACAAATATTGTTTATTGATGCCTCAAATGAAAAGCCGACATTAGTCTCCTTTCAAGCTCTGTGCATGTCTTAGTATGAACTAAGCGCTAAGAAATACAAGTGGACATTTAATGCGACAGGATTGGATTATTTAATAATGAACAGAATGGATGGATTTGAAAGTTGAATTATAATTATATATTAATTTTGTGGAAGAATTGTTATATATTTTTTCCCGTTCACAGCAATTTTGCAAAACGTTTTATAAATTGTTGCATATATCATGATACTAGAGACTATGGCTTGTAAATTCAACGCGCCTGACAATTAGTGACAGTAGGAGATTCTAAATGCACTAAAGAATAGCCTGTCGCTTTATAAATAACTTATGTTTGAGATTGATAGGGTCCTGTGTGATAAACACTATTGTCAGCCATTGATTAAGGGCTCATAATGCGTTCAATACACAGTGGATAAGATGCCGTCCATGCTTAGCAGAGGCCTTCTTGTGGTCACTATCACTAATCAGCAATTGTGACCCAAATGAAGGAAAGACCACTTGCAAGATACTTTTCAGTTCAGATCAGAGAATGCTTTGGCTTCTTCAGGGAGACAGTTTGAAAGTGAGAAAAGTGTGAAATTCGTTTGTAATATAAGTGTGACATTGCTGATAACACTACTACTACTACTATTATATTACTATTTTTATTTTTATTTTTATTATTATTATTGTTATTATTATTATTATTATTATTATTATTATTATTATTATTATTATTATTATTATTATTATTATTATTATTATTAACAAAACTAGAATGAAATGAGGAGCATTGTCTTGGTTTGACTTTGTACTTCGTAAGTTCCTGTAAGTTGCTGTATAAATATATGTTCTTCAAAATAATGATCAAGAAATTTGAAAATCTGACTTGTTGTGCGTGTTACTTAAAAGGCCCCAATTTGAAGGCTTTGTTTACTTTTGGCGATAAAGGGTTTACCCTAAAATTTTCTTTGTTATTACATTAAACAGTGATAACGTGCCCAAACCCAAAGCTAAAGTTGAATTTTCCATTTCGGTTCTGACAGGAAGTTATTTCCCCTGTTTTTAACAGTACAACCGTGTGACCTTTGACCCCATTTCTGAGTGAACCCCATGCAGCTAGAAGTGTGCGTCTTTGGTATGTGGGGTACGGTAGGGTCTGTTTTATTAACCTAAAAGATAAAACCTTACAATGAATTGTTTTAACTGCTTCTTTCTTCAATTTTTAGCTCCAAAATGTGCACTGGATGGCCAAAGGTTTTTGCTATTAATAGGTTCAAAAGTTACAGAATTTATTGATTTAAAAAATGTATGTACTTTCGAAAGATTTATTTTATATTGCAAGCTTATTTTGTTAGTAGGGTGACACTCACTGTGAATGCTTAAAGTGTCCGTTAAGGGGATGTGGTCAAAGTGGGTACCTTTAAAACACGGTCAGAATGAGTTAATAACGAGTTGTCTCTGACCTCGAACAATTGATGCATGCCGCCATGCGACTCTCCTTTTTGTGTAAATTTTTTTATCAGATGTTCTTTAATTTTAGTTTTAGTTTTTTTTTTAGTGATCCAGCTTTGTGTTTGTGGTGATGCAATGGAGTATTGACATGTGATCGCACAAGTGGAAACAATCACTGCTATGCCTCGACGGGGACAGCCAGAAGTCTAAAAGACTAAACGGAACCCAAAATAACCCCTTCATTTTGAACACATTTTTAACTGGGACAACTGTTATGGATTAGGGTTTTATTTAGGACGCCTCCGGCTCCATGCATCAGGTGGGTTTTTGGATAGGAATTAACACGAAGTGTTTCGACGATAATAGTGATGGTGAAGGTTGCAGTAGCTGAACTGTTTTTGTTGATGTTGATGGTGTAAAGTGTTGCTGCTGCTGCCGTTTGTGTAAAGTACAGCATAGCACAATGAAGAGGAGTCAAACGTTGAACGTTCTGCATCTGTTGCCCACCCGGGTTACATTGGAAAGTACTCGGCCTTACACTGTGCGAGGTAAGCGAAAGAGTGAAAGTGAGAAGCTGATGGAGTGATGGAGGACGGGAGAGAGAAAAAGGGGAAATGGGTTGGGTGGGGATGGGGAAGGGGGGGGGGAATGGGAGAGAAATGGGAGGAAGGAGGGTGTGTGTATTCTATCGAGGCTGCATCATCATATCACATGTTTCTTTTAACAAATCCCCCGTGGCGGTGCCGGGGGTTTTAGTATAAATAGTATCCCCACGTTCTGGAAATTTAGTGCTTTAAATTCCCACTGTCGCTGTCTTTCTCATTTGTTCTTTCTCATTCCTACTCTGTTCTGTGAATCTAATATACTATCTTCTTTTTCGCTAGACCAGTCACCTACCTTCTTTCTTGGAAACTCTTCTGGGACAAAACTCCTCATTTGTGTGTGAGGTCTGTTGGATCAGCTTGGAAATACTGGATGCTTTCTGCCAGGTGGTCACTGGGGCTTCCTATGATGTTATTATTTGGCAATGTAGGCATTTTCTATGTATGTGTTTTGTTGATATTTTATGATGTTTGTATTCTATTTTGTTTTTGTAAACGGGGGTTCGATAAATTCGAGTATAGTCTCAGCGTCCCCTGCGTGGGATGTCTTTATTGTAAAGTGACCGGCTGGTGTTACCACTAGAGTTGTTTCTGCAGATATTTTATGCGGATCAGGGGCGAGTCCTCTTTCAGCGAAGTTGTGGTCTTGATTTTGTGGTCCTTATTTGGCTCTTTGCAGTCTGCTGAACCCTGTAAGCAATGAATAGCTAACTTTGTATTTTAAAAATATTAAACATTAAAAGTAACTGCATTAAAATCATTTGTTTTACAACTACATGTACATTTTTGGTAATTGTTAGTTTTTCCAATCGATTTCTGTGCTTTTTCAGCAAAAAACAACTTGACATAATTTTAATGTTGGCATATATCACCAGTAACTTAACAAAGTTTACTTCAATATATAAGGAAATGGACTGCCATTATTCAGTAACAATGTGGCCTTTCTGAGCCAAGCGATTTAATGGGAAGTAAATGGTGGATGTAATAATCCTGCTGCCATGGGTAATTGAGGTTTGTTGCAGTGCACTGCAAAAGCAGTAATGCAAGAAGATAAAGATATATATACGCTGCAGCACACTACAATGTTACCATGACCTGTGCATTGTTGCTGATGTCGTCATTTGTATTGATTCGTGATAAGTTATTCCCTAATACACGTTACCGAAATTGCCGGTGCTTTCATGTGATGCTATTTGAGGCAGACTGTAGAGGAGAATCCATGCTACTTGATCCTTGGTCCCAACTCCCAACCCCTCCTTACCTTCTTACTCCCTTCCCCTGGTGACCTCACAGGTTGATGGACTAAGTAGATTTTACAGAAAATAATTCTGGTTGAGCTAACACAGAAAGTTATAAATTTTAGTAGTTAATTTTCAAAAAAAGTAAATAATGGATTAGCTGGTCTGTCTGATTTCTGCACGAGTGGAATGCCTATTGGGTAATTTATCACTTGTGCGCAGCGCTGTATTTTTTCCTTGCAGCGAAAGTGCGCCTGTATATAGTTGTGAATACTGGTTATTATTGGTATATGTATGTAATGTCTGATGTTGGAATTCATTACCGGTGCAGATAGATAGATAGATAGATAGATAGATAGATAGATAGATAGATAGATAGATAGATAGATAGATAGATAGATAGATAGATAGATAGATAGATAGATAGATAGATAGATAGATAGATAGATAGATAGGTAGGTAGGTAGGTAGGTAGGTAGGTAGGTAGGTAGGTAGGTAGGTAGGTAGGTAGGTAGGTAGGTAGGTAGGTAGGTAGGTAGGTATAGATAGATAGATAGATAGATAGATAGTAGATAGATAGATAGATAGATAGATAGATAGATAGATAGATAGATAGATAGATAGATAGATAGATAGATAGATAGATAGATAGATAGATAGATAGATAGATAGATAGATATTACCAGGCCAGGTTGTTTATGGGAACTTTGTACCAAACAGGTTTTGGGGAACATGCATTTCTACTGCTTGTAGAAAGTTGATATTTGGAAATAAGACGAATTTGCCCTCCTAGATGCCAAATATACTAAAACATTCTTGAAAATGTTATTAACTTGATTTGAAAAACATGGTAAAGTCCCCATATCCAGGGCCCCAAAATCTGCCATATGTGTGTGTGTGTACACATTTTTTTCTTCGAGTTCAGTTGTTGTTCTTTCTCTGTGTTTGCCCCAACTCTTTGGAACTCTCTGCCCTTAAAACCTCCAGCACTCCCAGCCTCTTACCATGCTCAAAAAGAACCTCAAAACCTACCTCTGTACCAAATACTTTTAGAATTAGATCCAGAATAATCAGTAGGTGTGATTGAATAGTGGGGATGTGTTTGTGTGTGTGAGTGTGTGTGTGGGTGTGTAGGTGCCTATATAAGATGTGGACAAAAATTTCTTTCCTATCCTATCCTATCCTGTCCCATAACCCGAAGGTCGTAGGGGCACCACAGATGATCGCTTAACCAGCATACTCCATCTTTCTCTGTCCTCAGCAGCCCTCATGGCTTCGCTCAGTGTCAAACCAGTCCATTCTCGGATGTTGTCCTCCCACCTCTTTTTCGGTCTCCCCCTTCTTCTACCTCCTTGCACTGTGCCTTGCAGAATGGTCTTTGCAAGGCCTGATGATCTGGTGACGTGGCCATACCATCGGAGTTTCCGTTTCTTCACCACTGTGAGCAGGTCATCGTGTTGTCCAATGGCTTGTGTGATGGTCTGTCGGACTTCAATGTTGGTGATGTGTTGGGTATAGGAAATGCACAGAAGTCTTCTGTAGCACCTCATCTCCATGCTTTGTATTCTTCGTTGGAGATCTGCTGTGAGGGTCCATGCTTCGCAAGCATATAGGAAGATGGAGATGACCAGTGAGCGCAGCAGTCTTACTTTGGAATGTAGACTGATGGTTCTGTCTTTCCAAATGGGCTTCAACCTTGTCAGGGCAGCAGTTGTTTGTGCGATCCTGGAGAGGACTTCCTGTCGAGACCCATTGTCTGACACAATGGCTCCTAAATATTTGAAGCTGTGCACTGTGTTGAGGGATTGGCCTTGTACTTTGATGTCCGTGTTGATGCCATTGGTGTTGTTGGTCATCATTTTGGTCTTCTCTGCACTTATTTCCATTCCATAAGCTCTGGAGGTGGTGTCAAGCCTCTGTACAAGCTGTTCAAGTTCTTGTTCCTCTCCAGCCAATCCATCAATATCATCCGCAAAACGAAGATTGGAGATTGCTCTGCCCCCTATGCTGACTGTGCCTTCGTGATCTGCAAGAGCATCTGACATGATGCGCTCTAGGAAGATGTTGAAGAGTGTTGGAGAGAGTAGGCATCCTTGACGCACACCGATTGTTGTTCTGAACCAGTTCCCGATGACGCTGTTATGGAGGACTGCACTGGTAGCCTTGTCATACAGGCTTTTGATGACTTCTATAATTTTAGGGCTGATGTTGTAAACTTTCATGGTTGCCCATAGAGCTGCATGCCAGACTCGGTCAAATGCCTTCTTGAAGTCTATGAACACATGATATAGATGTTGTTGGTGCTGTAGGTATTTCTCACAGATTATTCTGAGGTTGAAAATCTGTTCAGTGGTACTTCGCCCTGCCATGAATCCTGCTTGTTGTTCAGCTATGATTTGTTCAGCTTGTGGTTTCAACCTGTTGAGTATTATTTTCAGGAGGACCTTGCTGGGATGGCTGATGAGGCTGATGGTGCGGTAATTTTCACACTCCTGAAAAATTTCTTTAAACTGCTATAAAGCTGCCTAGCTGTTTGGTTCGCCACTCTTTCTCCCTCCACCTACTTGCTGGACAGTATATTGTGAAATTTGACGTCAATAAAAATCGTAATTTCGTCATAATACATGTTGTGAAAAATGACATTTACAAAACTGCATTTCGCTTGATTTTTTGTTTTTGTTTTGTGAACAAAGGAATCCATTAAATAAAACACACTCCATGCAAGCCCAAAGAAACAGGACATATAAAAATTCACAGTTGAACCTTTGACTTTGTTTTGCAAATGCAAGCAGCTGCATCCATCGCACAATCAAAAACATGCTGAAAATTCTATAGATGCAGCTGTTTTTGACAAACAATATTTAGCCAAAAAAATAAATTCTGTGTTTTTTATTATTTAGAAGAACAACAAGATGATTCTGCTGCTCCTAATCATGATGATAATGAGGAAGAAGAACTGGAAGAAGATAAAGATAGAAAAAAAAAGATGAACAAAAAGAAGAAGAAAGTCAACAACAAAGAAGAAAAAGATGAAGCAGAAGCGATAGGAAAAAAACTAAAAAGATGAAGATAACGGTGGCAGGTGATCAGCAAATTCATAATCACTTTATTCACGCTCACTTGAATTCATAGGGGCATTGAAGTCGATATCTAGGTCACTATCATTAAGCAACAAAAAGTCTTCTACTGGGCTCTAATGTCAAGAAGCAAAGGCAAAATATCTACTTGAGAGGATAGCCTATGCGTATTTAATGTGTAGTCCACATGCAGTTGGGATGCAGCAATCCAGGCATGAACTCGCAAAACAAATATATTTACCGACACTGTTGAAAATTTGGTTTAAACAAAATGTTTTATTCTGTTGAATACGGTTTATACAGATAGAAGAAGAAGAAGAAGAAGAAGAAGAAGAAGAAGAAGAAGAAGAAGAAGAAGAAGAAGAAGAAGAAGAAGAAGAAAGTAAATAGAACAGGTGGAAAACGGATACAACAATGCATACACATTTTTTCAAAACATTTTGGGTGCAGACTTCGCAGCAATATCTAGAGCTTTTTAACACATTTTTGAATAGACATAAAGAATGAGTACAATATGTTTGTGGAAAAAGAAAGAAAAGTAAAGAAAATATTGGTAAAATAAATATTTTACAAAAATAATAATAAATAAATGTAAAAACAGTTTGTTTGGTGTGTTTTTTTTAAATCCTCTTCACTGTTCCGGGAACACTCCAGAACCGATGCGTCTCCGCCCGCTGTGTGGCCGTAAAGGTCAGAGCAGTACTCTTTCCATCTATCCAAGACTTCCTGTTCTTCTGTAAGGCATATGCCAGAATTGCTTTGGATCGTGGAGACCTTGGGCTGTTTAACACTTCTCAGCCGCCCCACAGTCCGGCAGGCCTTCTTGCTGTTGTTCCCGTCCAGACTGTTCTCCACTTCCTGGCACCGCTTTTCTATCTAGTTCGCGCATGACTTTTCAGATGTCACTGCCGATCTTTTGGCAAGCATCAGTCCCTATAAGGCGTTCTCTCTCCCCCTACTCTCTCTCTCCGCTTATCACAAAAGTTCAGGTGTGATCCGTGATAAGAGGCCAGATTTACACAGCACTATAGCTTTTCGCCTTGTTTAGTCAGCTGTAACCTTAGTAAAGTAATGTTGCTCTGCAGCAGACGACAGAAGTCTACTGTGGGCTACACATTTGTATGCTGATGCTAGCTCAGTAGGTAATGACCTCATCCAGCTTACGTATAGGCAATAGACCAGTCCCACCGTCACATGATCCACGGTTTCTTTTTATTCTTATTCTTATTATTATTGAGGATTTTTATAGCGCACTTATCTCGACGAACTTGACCAGACTCCAGGCGCTGGCCGATACAGGATCTAACTCAAACCGCCCCAGACACCCACCCGCAGCCTTTGGGTGCATGGTCTGATGCTCGAACAACTGAGCACTATCCTGGCCAGCCATGGATGGGGAGAAGGACCAAGTGCATGCTGGGTGTGTTCTTGTTACCGGCACTCACCCGTCTAGGACATGAGCGTCAGGATCTTTAAAGTCCGTTATGATAGAATGTATGCGACAGACAGACTAGACCTCGGTTTATACTCTCATCCGAAGGAGTAGGAAACGGGAGTAAAGTGTCTTACCCAGGGACACAACACAATGGCCCGGACAGGGCTCGAACTCAGGACCTTCAGATCCGCAAGCCAAAGCACTACCATTAGACCACCATGCCTCCCTTTCTTCCTCGGGCGGCGCTCGCCAAGGATCCCAGTGGCAGCAGCCCCTTTCAACATCACCATCATCCAGGCCTATGCCTCAACATCAGACTATGACGATAGCGAAGTCGAGGATTTCTATGAACATCTGCAGGCTGGCCTTGACCTGGTGCCGAAGAAGGACATAGCCATGGTGCAAGGTGACTGGAATGCCAAAGTTGGCCAAGATGCACACCACAACTGGGGAGATACATGTGGACACCACTGCAACAACGAGACAAATGACAAGGGTCTGAGATTTTTGGAGTTTGCCAGATACACCAATCTGAAATTGGCAAACACGCTTGGTTTCCACAAAAAATCCAGACGATGGACATGGCACAATTCCGGCGGAGAGCATCACAATCAGATTGGCTACATCATGGTCAAGACACGCTTCAGATCAGATTGAAAGGACACGCACTTTTCCAGGAGCAGACATCGGAAGTGACCACGATCTCGTGATGAAGTCCTTCCGGCTCCACTTGAAGAGAGTAAACACAGCAAATTTGCACCAGAGAGAAGTTCGACCTGGACAAACTGCATGACCCTGAGGTGGCGAATTATTCCAAGCCACAATTTGAGGGAAATTTGCACCTCTGCTCATTTTGGGAACTGGTAAAGTAGATGTCAAACACCACGACCACCACCTTCAACTAACTCTCTCTCTCTCTCTCTCTCTCTCTCTCTCTCTCTCTCTCTCTCTCTCTCTCTCTCTCTCTCTCTCTCTCTCGATATTGATATATAGATATAAGGATATAGATAGATAGATAGATAGATAGATAGATAGATAGATAGATAGATAGATAGATAGATAGATAGATAGATAGATAGATAGATAGATAGATAGATAGATAGATAGATAGATAGATAGATAGATAGATAGATAGATAGATAGAGATCTATAGATATAGATCTATAGATATACATACACAAACGGTGTAAAACCATGTTATTATCCCCAGAAACAAGATGGTATAAGAATGTATGTGTATGTGTGTATATATATAAAACGACAACATGTTATCCACTCAATTTGAATTGCCAAAATTTCGGTTTTTAATAACCTTCTTCAGGGCATTACAATGTCAGTGTGATAATGTACAAGCGTTTTACCTATTAGTATATATATATGTGTGGTTTGTGAATTATAGTCATGAATTATAGTAATAGGTAAAAGGCTTGTACATTATCACACTGCCATTGTAATGCCCTGCATTGTGGAAGTTAGTGAAGTGTGATCGATAAAACTGGCAATTCCTGCCAGACAATTACCGCGTACTGAAAGGAAGTAAGTTTCTTATTATAACACCATTTTCACCTAGGCGGAGACGGGGAAAGGAATCGTTCAAAGTGAGTTGAACGTTTTCTGCAGCTTGGTAGATTACGTTTGCAGGGATATGTTTGGGTTTGTTTTCTGCAAGCTTGGAGAACATATTTGATCGTATATATGACTGCATACGTATAGGTCTACATTTGATCGTATATATATGTGTGACTGCATACGTATTACTATTAATGACAAAATATGACACATTTCCATGGTTTTCTGGAAGTTTGGAGAAGAGATAGTTTATGGCTGCATGAGTAGGAATGTTCTGGAATTCTCATTCGATTGATGCCTGAGCATGAAAAAGTTCTGCTGTTTTTTTTTTTTTTTAAGCTTGAAGAATACAGTTGATCATTTTATGACTGCATATGTGAAAACGTAGTTGACGCCATTGCGATTGGCTATGGAATTTCTGTGAAACACTTGTATGCTTCAACATGGTTTCAAACTGTTTGTATAGACGGTTTGTATGTGTATGAATTAATTCTTTTATATATACGTTTGGTAGGTTTTCTGTCTTTTTTTCCTTCTTCTTTTTTTTTCTTTTCTTCTTCTTCTTCTTCTTCTTCTTCTTCTTCTTCTTCTTCTTCTTCTTCTTCTTCTTCTTCTCCTCTATTCCTTCTGTAGAGTATTGCCTTTTGGAAAATGAGTAGTTTATGTCTGGATGAAGAACATCATGCTGAAAATGGGGGAAAAAATAGCAGTAACAGCAAAATCTTGTTTTTAGAATTAACAAAGAATACCTTCAGTATGTATGTGCCATTATGAGCATTAACCGTAACTAAATCTAAGAGCGTCCTGCAAATAAATTGATCAGTAATTTGCCATTGATCAGCGGGGGTTCCGTCGCTCTTGTTGCTAGATAGAGTTCGGAATTGTTTGTTTGTTCATTTTTTAAGTGATTTGCTTGTTCATTTCCGTGTGGGAATGATGGTTTATTTGTTTGTTTGTTTGAATGAGTGAGTGACTGATTGATTGATTGATTTTGTTTTTGTTGCCCGTTTTTGAATGATTTTGCGAGCCACTCACTTTAAGGCCACTTACTATGCTTTTGAGTTTAGTCCATAACTGTGTTGTGGTCGCAATGTAGCTCTTTAGAGCTGCTTAGAATTTAGAGTGTGTAAACATGTGTGTGTGTGTGACTGTCACTGTGTACCAACATCGGAGCAATTTTCATTATGTTGTCATTTGTCTGAAGAAATTCCGTATTCTGTATACATGATATTTACTAGGTCAAAAGAGCGGCATTACATGGACGTATTTATAATATTGCCAGTTCAGAAATTATATTACAGAAAATGAAATACAAGGCCGTTTTCAGTTGCAAGATGTATGATGATTTGAGGACTAAATATTTGTCTAAATATTTAACTATAATGAGGAACTGCCCATCTGTGGTAAAATATTTGGTATCAAATGAAAATTCTGATATTACAAGAGATGTGGCTATGTATATATTTTATTCGATGAAGAAAAGAGAACAGTATTATAACGCTTCGGTAATATTGTAGGATAGCCCGACTATTATATACTCAGATATATAACTCTTCATTGTTTATGCATTTTTGTTTATGCATTTATGATATTTCTGTTTTGTTTTGGTATAGGCTGAATGTGATTAACCCCGTGTCTACAGGCCGGTGGCCTTATTTTGACGCAAATAAATTGAATTGAATTGAATTGAATTGAAAATTGAAATACAAGGCCGTGGAAAAGGGATGATAAGTTAATAAGTCGAGTCTGAAGGGTCGTGAGATGTTTTTATTCTTTCTGTGTTTTTTTTTTTAAAATTAAAGCGAGTCTTTTGGATTTATTCTTATTTGTTTACCTTGTCTTTAGCGTCTGCATAAAGTGATGTTTGGCAAATATAAAAATTCGATTTTCTTTCCGTCTTCTAATAGCGATCTCCCTGCATTTACACCACCTGTTTGAGTGATGTGTATTTGGTGTGTGTGAGGGTGGATGAGACAGATGAGCGTGTATGTTGGTATAGATCGCCGCGCTTTGAGCCTGATTGATTTGGGGAAAGGCATCCTGTATTATTATTATTATTATTATTATTATTATTATTATTATTATTATTATTATTATTATTATTATTATTATTATTTATCTTGTGCACAGGATGAGGCATCGTTTCAAGTCTAGAATTAGACTATAAATAATTGCTGAAGTCTGTCTGAGCGGTGTGAGACAACTTGGTTGAAACGTTTTAGGTGGGGCTCAGCAGAAAAAAAGGAAGATGCTACATCAATAAATAAATAAATGGCTCTTGGTGATGCGCTCTTCGTCGGGGTTGGAAGTGTTGCAGGATCAGTGGGTGGGGTAGCCAGGGGCATTGGAAGATGTTGAATAAATAAATGGTTGTTGGTGTGGTGGCAGTTGGCATCCACGCCAACGAGCGAGAGAATCCATTTTGGAATATGTGTCTTGCTCACGCGCCGATCAAATTGCACAATCCCACATTGTTTTCCATGCTCGCTTATTTATTTTCCCCACTCCCCACACTCAAGCCATCACATTATTTTTTCTCCCTCTATGTCTCTCAGTCTGTCTGTCTGTTTCTCTATGTCTCTTTCTGTCTCTTCTTCTTCTTCTTCTTCTTCTTCTTCTTCTTCTTCTTCTTCTTCTCCTCCTCGTGTCTTTCTTTCTTTTTGTTTGTCCTCTTTCCCTCTCTCTTTCAGCTAGCATTGATTTTTGATGCCTTATAGAATATTACTATCAGAGTAGGTCCGCCATTAAAACTGTTTCAGGCGTATGCATCAGTTAAAAGTGCGTGTGCTTGTCTGTCTCTCTGTGTGGACACTGTGCTCGCTGCATATTTTACTTTCGGTGCAAAGGTATTCCAAGTTTTTGAGGTCATGGCGTTCTTTTGTCCACGAGCCAAAACTAGCTGCACGGCGAGCCGTTTTTGAACGCCATTGGCATGGAGACGCCTGAGGGACGTTGAGTTTGCCAAGCGAGAGCTTGAGACACTGAGATTCGAATGGAAACATTGGAGATTATCACCTTTTCTTTTCTACTATGTGTTGCCAAACCAGGAGGTGTAGGCTAAATTAGTAAATACAATATGTCGCTTTGCACTGAAATTATTTTCTCACTCAAAGAAGTGCACGCAGTTGCAGACCAGACGCTAACACACACTTGTAAGCTTATACGCGTGCGCGCACACACACACACACACATACACACACAAACACACGCACACAAATGAAATGTTTAATGCTTGCTACTACTGTTGCTGCATTTTAGAACAATGATCAGAATAATGTTTGCTTTCAGAATAATGTTTGCTTTCAGAATAATGTTACTTTTTTTTTTAATGAAAGTAAAGTTCATTCTTCAGCACCAACCCACTGCACCCCCTCTCTCTCTCTGCGCCCTCCTCCCTATCTTCATCCATCTCCTTCCCTCCCCCCTCTTCTACTCTTTTCTCCATCTATCTCTTCTCGCACTACTCTCTTTGATCTTTAGTACAAGAAAAGGTTCTTTGCTTATTTAAGGTTATGACCCTACAGAGGATTTTCAGTGCTAAGCAAACGGTCGCGTTTGTTCGTTGTCATCTTTAACAAAGAGTTATGGCAAAGTTTCGAGCACGATAGACACCAATCCGTTTTTTTGCGTCTTGTTGTGTTAAATGCCGCTTTCCTGTTTAAAAAGTTTTGATCTCTTTGGCAATGTGTTTGGTGTCGTTGTTTGCATTTTTGTAATGTTGAATGGTGGTGTATTCTACATGTCCTTGTTGAATGGAAACTTTTTCTGTGCAGTGGACTTTTTATGCGTACAGAAAGCGTTGTTTTTGCGATGTTGGCTTCGCACTCTACACGCGAGAAACGTCACGACCCGGTTTTTGTAAAACACATTCGCTCTCGCCCTCGCCCTTACCTATAGCATTCATATATAGATCTCTTAGTATTCTTTTACGTTTAGTTTGGGTTTATCACATGTGTCCGTAAGTGTCTCTCTCTTTTTCTCTCTCTCTCTCCCCCCCTCTCTATCCACCTCCTCTCTCTCTCTCTCTCTCTCTCTCTTTCTGTTTGTCCGTCTGTCTGTCTGTGACATTCATAGCATGCTAAATAAATACTACTCAACGAAAGCACACTTATTGAAGACCTAACGCAGTTGATGAGCCAACCCATCTGCAGGAGAGCGCCACACACATTCACACACCCCACACCGCGTCCGCCCGCTCACACACTCACCCTCAGGACTTTTGAATAAAACTAAATAATTAAAAAAAATGTTCGCACAATCACCTTGTACATCGTCAATTAGCTTCTCATGAGTATAATAAACGTTTTTGCCCCAATTTTTCGTTACTATTAGAACTCGGTTGAACGCTTTGCTCTTGTTACTCTGTGTGCGTGTGTGTGGGTGTGTGTGGGTTTGCGGGTGTGTGTGTGTTTGGTGTCGTTGTTTGTGCTGCTGTTGCTGTGGCGCCTGAGCATGTGTGGAACACAATGTTTCGTCTGGAGGGGCCTTGAAACAACACTTAATTTGCAATTGGCCTGATATAAACTTGCTTCGCTTAAATTTGCCGTCAAAACAACAGGCTAGTGCAGTGGTGCGCAGGTGAAGCGAGTTCGATCCAACATCGCCTTTGTGCTTCACAGTGTGGCCTCATGCTGGAGTCAAGGGGACCAGCTGAAAGACCGCAGTCATCAATTATTACAGTGTCTGCCGTTGTTCAATGTTCGCCAAAGAAGGTGCACGAACAGGGCATACCGAGGTATTTGCTATAATGGTCGTAGCGTTGACCCAGACATTTCAATGTCATTGTTCTATTTCTAGTTCGAGCTGGCATGAATCATCTTCTAATATCTTTATTGTAATGACAAGACGTTGGAAGAACTAACTTGAATTAGGATATTTTTGGTGGAGATCGGCACTATACAGATAGTCATCATCATCATCATCATCATCATCATCATCATCATCATCATCATCATCATCATCATCATCATCATTCGATCTTGTCCATATTATTAGTTTAATTTTTGATTCTTTGCTTTTTTATGTGTTTAAACTAAAGATGGTGAATAAGTAATGCCCCATAAATCAGTGATTCCGTTTTCGTCGGCAAATCGGCCATTCACCGATAAAATTCCAAAATGTCCGAAAGAGTCATGTTCTGATCGACCCGTTGTCCTAAGGTTTTACGCCTCAATCGGCCACCATTTGTCCGTTTTTTGTTTGCTTGTCTCATGTCTGTTTCGTTGTTATTGCTTCTGGCCATATTAATTTCCTATCGGATAAATAAAGGTGTTATGAGTTATTGTCGAAGTGCAAAGCAGACGACACATGCATCAACAGAGAGAGTTAGAGTAACTCCCTTTGTTGCGAACGGCGTGCTTCCGGCAATAAAACTTTTCGTTTTTGAAAAGCCGCCGAAAAAAACCCCGAAACTTATCAGTGGCCTCTCATTTGGTGTTGGAAAGGAGTCAAAATGATGGTCGAAAGATTTTCAAAATGTCCTAAAGGTTTGTGACTGAATCGGCCAAATGGCATATGCTGAAAATTTCTAGCAACATCACTGATAGATCACACATTTCAGCGTCACAGATCCTTTTCAAAATCACAGTGAGTGTAGCCCCACCAAAAAAATCAAATTGAAGCAAAAAAATAAGAGAAATGCACGCATTATGTGGACGGTGCATCATGTGTAAATATTGACCCCCAATAGCCCCAACTCGTGTGCTTTCATGTCGCTGCATATTTGGTAGGTGAATGGAGTCGGTGTTATTTTTGTGACTGGGTCAATCATTGCATTGGAACAGTCATTCCGCATTATTAACATTAGTTGAGCACGGGTTGAAGGGTGTATTGCGGTTGAGGAAAAGGGTTTTTGTTATGCTTCGAAAGAAATAGAAATATATATTATACATATGCATGTTATGAGAGGTTGTTGGGTGGAGATTCTAACGGGACTTTGAATGGCGTTTAAAATGTATTTAATCTTTTTTTATAGTGCTTTTCCAGCTCAAGGCGCTGGCCGATACAGGGTGTAACTCAAACAGCCCCAGATTTGAAGCTGAAGAACAAGGAACGGCAGATTGACAGAACCAGAGACCTTGACATGACGGCTTTTTATCATCATTCACCGTTTCTGTAACCTGATGTCATTATCTTCTAGCATCGTTTCTAAAAGCCAGGACGAGAATTCAAGGTTGTAAGAACTGTTGTTAACGTATTTTCTCGCCAGCCTAAAACAAGGGAACTGTTGTGTTAGGAGAAATGTGAATGGAGCAGGGCCGAATGCTTCACCTTGGAGTATGCCTTAAAGCATTGACCGTCACATTCCAATCGTGCTGACTTCCTTCTGGTGCTTTTGTGTGCGTCTGTATGTTGTGAAAAATGTCGACAACTTAGGAAAAAATTCTCCCGATGGTTTTTGCTTCCGGGAGGGGTTGTCACATGCAGTTGGATCATCTTTGGCGTGCTATTTGTCCAATTCGGTGTTAATGGGCCAGGCATCCTGAATGTAAAGTCGATTGCAAATACTAATAGAATTGTCAGAGGAAGCCCAAAAATAATAATAATAATAATAATAATAATAAAAATTAAAAAAAATTAAAATCCGTGTAACTGAAATCCGATGGGTGGAGCTTTTTTTTAATCAATTGTCTTAAATAATAACAGTTCAACATGCTGTTTGCGTGACTGCGTGTGGATGCGGTTGTGTGCGTTATATATTTTAAATGTTATAAGTTAAATTACAGAAAACAATAATTTCATGTTATGCGTTGCTATAAGTTAGTTTAAGTGGTAGACAGAAAAAAAAATCACAATCCTCCATTGTATAAATCATTGTCACGTTAATAAAATGTAAGGTATAATGCCACCTTCGCAGCTTCAGTCCTACCCTTGTATGTAAATTGCTTCGTACTCGCACTGATGGCATGTTGAATCCCGCTGTGAACAAAGTGGGTGGTGTCACCGTAAAACTGTGGCGACTGTCAGGGCAGATTGAACAATGGATTCTTATTTTGGATGGCCAACCTTTTAACATTGCTGAACCAGAGACAGGTGCGAATGCGTTTGTATAGCACTATAGGTAATACTCATTACTATTTTTGTTGTTGTTGTTTGTTTCTGGCGTCATTGCATGAAAGTAGGTTGTACGGTTAACGCCCCTAAATTAATCATCGGGTGTATTTGATAGAATTCTACGGGGCATCCTGACCTGCCGTCACTACTAAGTCTAGTACCGTTCTTAAAGGACAAGCGAAAGTTGTTCATAGTCCATATTAAAACTCGTAGTCTGACTTGTATGTACTATGTTCTGGGAGATGGGTTTTCCAAGCATCGTCGTTTTATATTAGTTCATCGTTTAATTTGCCATTGCACAGCCTCTCTTTCCCCTTACCTTCACCCTCATAATCTCATTGGTTGTCCTGTTGCCTCTATAAATTATAATCCTCCCCAGTTTTCTCAGTATCCCTTCTTTTTGTATTTTCCAAACGTATCTGGACATACTTTAAAATAGTAGTGGGAGGAATCAGAACGAGCTAAATCTCGGTCTTTCTCTGTGGATCGGTCGATCCGCTGGACGCCACATCTCAAGATCCAGTGAACGGATTTTTACCAAATTTCATAGGAATTTCCTAGCCTTAGTGGCCTGCCTCCCGTGCCATTATATTCGCTCTACCGCAAAGGTCAAGGTCACTTGAATCTGTTGTTGCTAAACGCGTTTGCGCAGCACCTATTTAAAAAAAATATTTTAAACCGGGCTTAAGCCATTTTGTTGAGTTTCGATATACAGTTACTTGAAATCATGGGCCATCATTCAGTAGCAGTGCAATTGTCGGTCAGTCGGTGGGTATGTCACTTGTCTCTTCAAAACACACAATTTGCCTTACCTCAAGCATAACTTCACTGAACTTAACCCTTTTTACTTTGAGGATATTTAAACTACTGCTTAAGAATGTTGCATCATTCGTATTTGTACGTTCTCAAAGGTCAAGGTCATTGTGCTTCACCATGTTCGAAACACGTTTTGCCCTGTATCTAAAAAGGGGCTTAGCCAGTGTTAATAATAATTGTTTGCTTACAGATAGTTCAAATAGGGGCATATTAACCCATGTTTTCTTGTTGCATCGTGAGGATAAAAGCTGACTCACAACACCGCCAACCAAATGAACACTTTTCGAAATGCTTAGTTTTCAGCCATTTGTGTGGGTATCTGGGATACATTTGAATGGCTTGCCATCTTTTCTTTTTTTTTTCTACCGCAACCAGGTTCTTGAGTTTCTCGGATAGGAGGACTACAGGTTTGTTTGAATAGTACACACCACTATGTGCAGGGATGTTGCTAGGAAATTTTTTCTTCGGCGATTTAGCCGAAACAGCCGTGAAACTTTCGGCTTTTTACAGAAAGTTTCGGCTCTCTCTTCCAAAGCAGTCTCATAAGGTTGTTTTTTTTAACTAGATTCACTACGTTAACGTCCACCTCCATATATTAAAGATGTTCTGTGGATGCTTATCTTTGTAATAAAACATGATTTTAAGAGTAGAATAAGAACATTCAAAAGAAATTTTATTTTCTGAAATGTTAGACACACAAAAACAATAAAAAGTTTAGACTGTCCCTTGACAGACCACAATACTGTTAACTGGGTTTAACCTTTGGAATTATCGAATCCTCACCTAAACTGCAAGCGTACAGCACAGGAATATCGCAAAAATGGACAAAACCGAGCCGATTCACCCGTGAAAACTTTGGCTCGGCGAGCCGACATGACGGACAGTTTATCGGCTTTTTTATAAAAATTTCGGCTAAAAGCCGAAGATCCGACCCAAACGACATCCCTGATGTGTAATCGAATGCAAAATGATGTGGGTTGGCCGCATTTCAAGTTGATGACAGTATACGCGTATCAAAATATGCGAAAGGTATTTTAGTCAAAAAAGAAAATTTATGAGAGTTAGTTAGAGGTTCTAGGTTCTGTAGCAAAAATGCTTTTGTAAAATAATAACTTGTAAATTATTGTAAGAGATGCAATTTAAATTATGGCATACTTATTTACCATGTGAAGATTTTTACCCATTAGTCAGGTGTAGCGTTTTTTTGTTGCCATTGGGTGACGTGTAATAATGAAACATTTTGTTTGTTAGCGTTAAATACTACAAGTGAGTGATTTTTCCATATCTCAAGATACAGACGGTACAGCACGCATCAAAAGATAAATATTGTTCATCACACACAGTAATCTGTTTGCACTAGACTCGGGTATGAAAGGGGCGGAGAGCGGTATCGATAATGCTGCGCGTTATCGCCGCAATTGTTTCCGGGCAAGGCGACAAATAGATATTAGGCCTGGCTATCTTCGCACAATTGAAATTATATTGCTTTAATTGGAGATGCCTTTTAAACGACCAGTTGATTTGGGACCTAAATCAATTCTGAACGTATTTGTCTGCCTTGTCTGTATTCGTCCGTTAGTCAGTCTGTGAAACCGTCCATCTGTCTGAGTTTGTTTTATTGTTTTAATTCTATTGGGAATGCCATTATAACGGCCAATGGATTGATGTTCCCAAGTGGGGATGCCTTGATGATTAAGTTGTAGATCTATGGTCTATTTCATGTAAGTATTCCTCGTATTAGAGCTGGCCTTTTAAACAAAATGCTGGGATTAGAATATTGGCCAGATAGCCCAGAAAAATTGGACCCGAGACTATACCAACTTAGCATTAAGAAATGCATACTGTTGAGCTACAAGTCTAAAGAGAAGATTAAAGGGTCTATCGCCATCCATTTACCACATCATCCTGATCAGCATTGCGCTCAGTTGTGAACATGAGTTTATCTTATTGGAAAGTAGGTTCACCGATAAGGGAGGGCGGGATGGTGAGGAAGCAGGTATTTGTTTTCCTTAAACGTCTTTAGTCAGCTGAAATGGAGGTTGGTGGGTGGCAAAGGGTGATTGGGTGAGGTGGATAGGAGGGGGGAGAAAGGAGAGTGGTCTTAAGAACCTTCATCATGAATCATGAATGTAGGTTTTTAAGGTGAGTGTCAGGAATTGTGTGGCCTACACAATAACGAAGAGAGCATAGGTCAATATTAGCTCGGTGAGTGCGTGCTTTTCTTCAATAGGATGCTACTAAGCAATGAAGCAGTTGAAACCTGGGACGCAGAGACGTCAATAGCTGTTCTACTCTTGGTTTCTTTTTCGGCTTTTTTTTTTCTTTTCTTTTTTTTTCTTTTTTTAAAGCTGTTGACTTTTTTTTTAATCCTCAGAGCTTGCCTGGTGCAAATAATGCGAAATGGCCCCTAGACCTTTGCTCGCGATACTCGAGATGTAAGAAAATGGCCTTTCCGTTAACCTTTTTGTCCTTTTCTCACCTCGTCGTTCCTCTTCATTAGCTAGATCTATATGTACCCATCCTCCACAACATTTTTGTGAAAGTAAGATTCCTATTCTCACCTCGTCGTTCCTCTTCATTAGCTAGATCTCTATGTACCCATCCTCCACAACATTTTTGTCAGCGTCTCCATCTGTCCGTTTGGGCGATTTATTTCCGGCGACAAGGATGAAGATCATGGCAAAGGTCCGTGCGAAATGGCCTAAAAATGTATCCCTTTGAGATTTTTTTGTTTACTGTTAAAAGTTTGTTTGCTTGTTTGTATATGTATGTTCCTGTTGTTGTGTGGGTTTGTGGGTTATTGTTATTAGTTTTTGTTTTGTTGTTGTTTTTTTTATCTTGTTTTTTTTTTTAATTTAATTATTATTTTTTCGTATTCATTTGTATCACATTCTTTAAAGCCATCCTCCATAAATTCAGTCTACACATTTTGTTGACTCACATGCATAGCAATATGAGTTTAGGTACTGCCCTCCTCTCTCTCCCTTCCCCTCCCGCCCCCCCCCCCCCCCTCCAAAAAAAAAGAAAAAGAAAAAAAGGAAAAAAATAGAAATCAAGTTTTTTGCAAATCTGTGGGAGATTAGGCCTAAATAGTCCAAAAATGACATTTAAAACTATGTTTGTGTTCGTCCGTCTGTCTGTCTGTTCGCTGTCCAGACGTGCAAAACTTGCAAGTGGATTAATATATCAAAACCCATTTCAACTGTCCCAACCAAAATTGGTAAGATGGTGTATATCCATGAGACCTCATAAATGATCAGTGAATTAATGACTTCACTTTAAGGTCAAGATCACAGAATCAACAAATGTTATTAAAAAATGACAATTTTTCACAAAATGTCTCTTAAAAACAAAAAGTTATTAATATTGAACTCATGATTCTTTGATGCATGATAGATATCAATGAGACACACATCCTATGCACATTTGGTCAACCTCACTCCTAGGTCAAGGTCAATGGAGCTGTCCAAAGTCAGCTAGTATAGGTACTTCGATGATTGGTTCTAAACTATGAGAGATATAAAGTTCAATCTTTTTAGATGATAGATTGATCTTTCATAATTATATGTTTTGTTTTTCCGTTGATATTTTAGGTCATTTTAGGCCTTGCAAAAACATACAAAAAAGAGGTCCTTACACTGTGTTATGGCTCTATTTAACACATAGTATACAACAACATTGTGTTATTTGACCATACATGAGCATGAGAGCTCACGTGAAAGTCAAGGTCATTCCAAGGTCAGTGACGGTCAAGGTCACCCCAAAATCCCTGGGTTTGTTTTTGGCATAATACAACTTTTGCTGTAGTTTATTTAATATTACATGAGTGTATTTGAAGCCGGAGGTCAAGGTCATCTCAAGTTCAAGAGCATAGAAAGTGACCTTGGTTCTAAACTATGAGAGATATAAAGTTCAATCTTTTTAGATGATGGATTGATCGATCTTTCATATATGTTTTGTTTTTCCGTTGATATTTTAGGTCAAGGTCATTTTAGGCCTTACAAAAACATACAAAAAAGAGGTCCTTGCACTGTGTAATGGCTCTATTTAACACATAGTATACAACAACATTGAGTTATTTGATCATACATGAGCATGAGAGCTCACGTGAAGGTCAAGGTCATTCCATGGTCAGTGACGGTCAAGGTCTTCCCAAAATCCCTGGGGTTTTTTTTTTGGCATAATACAACATTTGCTGTAGTTTATTTAATATTACATGAGTGTATCTGAAGCCGGAGATCAAGGTCGTCTCAAGTTCAAGAGCATAAAAAGATCAAAACCGGTATTACTTTGCATTTTAATGCCAGTGTTTCATAATTAGTGCATTTTTAACCAGCGCGGTGATCAAGGTTTTTGTGTGTGGACATGTTTGTGAGCTTAATAAATTTCCATTCATCCATTCATTCATGAACTTATACCATGGTTCTGTTACACTCAGTTTGATGTTGGTGTTTTCTATCAGTATCTGATTCAGCCCCGATGCTTGAATTCCTGATAGGGTGTAACTCAGATTCGTTTATTCACACAGCCCGTCCAAACAGCATACAAGTCACAAAGTCGACGTATGAAGTTTTCCACTTTTATTCAGCTCACATCAACAACTGCATACAATTCTCAATTCAACTCAACAACTTTCACAGCAACTTTCCAAATCACTATCAACAACTTTACTATCTCTCAACAGCAACTCTGCACACGATTAAATAACCTCTCTCTTTTCCGGAAAGATTTCGTACATGGTAGAAAATGACGTACTGCCACCAATCGAATAAAAGATCGTCATCACTGACTTACGTCAATACATATTTTTATATCTTCCAGAACGACCTCTTGCTTCTACATGTATCAGGAAATTTCTATCAAGAGTAAACACGCATATCCAGAAGATTCTCAAATAATATCGACTAACGCAAATTATCAACGTTATACAAAGCCTCTCCTAACAACAATGCAAACTCAAATCAAAGGTAAATAAACACCATTATTGAATACTTTGCAAAACGAAACGATTAGATCTATCGTGCGCGCTTCCGACATACTTTCGTTCACGTTTCAACGTAACATAACCCCCCACTCAAGAAGAAATTTACCTAATTTCTTTCAACAACGTTGAAACGTAATGCACAAACAAAGTTCAGAATTAAAACTTACTTCAGACTGTCTCATTTACTGTCAATGTCCTCAGTTTATATACACAGAGTCAATGTTCTTCCATCCGCAAGTCCATCTGGATATTGTCAATGTTCACAGATCATTTACCCAGTCAACGTTTTCATTTTCAAGTCTGTCATTACCAATATTCTTAGTTCGTCCACACAGTCAATGTTCTTTCATTCGCAAGGAAACGACGCCCTCGTCAGTTGCGGTCGTCATCGGCCCAGGGTCAAAGACGACGATCACGTGGGCTTTCCTGGAGTCAGTGCATCCTCCGTTGTCTTCTTCCGTCGGATGTCCGACGCAGTCGACGTTGTCAGCTCCCAGAATGCATTCGCTGGGTCTCACGGTCAGGTTGGCTTCTGCGGGACGGTGGAACAGCTCCCTCAAGGTCTGCAGATGCTCCTTCCAGGTCTGGGTGTGGACTTCATGTTCGACCAAAGTCGTAGAGCCTGGGACATCATTGAAGCTTGGGGAAACTCGCCCATAAGGTCCTTGAGCTCCATCTTTTGACCTTCCGTCAAGCTTGGTCCTAGCTTAACATCATCGATGCCTTCTTTGCTGTGGAAGTCTCCCAGTTCCAACAGTTCTTCGCTGTCAAAGCTGTCGTCGGTCACAGCTGCTGTGGCTGCGTGCACAGTCTCTGATGGCCTTTCCACGTACAGCTTAAGGAGGTTGGCGTGGTATATCTTGGAATGCTGGCCGACCTTCACCTTGTAGTCGTTGATTCCCACCACGGTCTCCACTTCGTACGGGCCTTTCCACTGCATCAGCAACTTATTGTGATCAGGTAGGTAGCAGCACCAGCACTTTGTTGCCAGGTTTGAACTTCCTGTTCACAGCCCTACGGTCATAGTAGTGCTTTCCACAGTCTTGGGACTTCTTCAGGTTTTCTCTGGCTATCTCGAGAGTCTGCTCCAGCTTCTCCCGTAGCTCAAACACGTACTGGTAGCTGTTCTTCACCTCTGGGTGTCTACTTCTTTCGTCCACAGTTCTTTTAGGATGTGCATCGGCCCTCGGATGGTTCTTCCGTACAGCAGCTCGAACGGAGAAAAACCGGTGGACTCCTGCGGTACTTCTCTGTAGGCGAAAAGTAAGGCGTTGATGTAGCGATGCCATTGTCTGGGCTGCTCGCTGCACAGTTTCTTCAAGGTGGACTTCAACGTAGCATTGAACTTTTCGACAAGCCCGTTGCACATTGGATGGTAGGGTGTCGTAGTTAAATGCCGGATGCTCAGCAGTCTGTTGACCTCCTTCATACAGTCAGAGACGAACTGCGTCCCGAGGTCTGTCAGAATTTCTTCAGGCACTCCAAGTCTACTGAACATGTCCACCAGTGCCTCTGCTACAGTTTCAGTGTCAATCTTCTTCAGTGGCACTGCTTCTGGGTACCGAGTCGCATAGTCTACTAAAGTCAGTACCCATCGATGACCTTCTTCACTCGGAGGTCTTATTTCGCCGATTAAGTCTAAGGCCACCCTCTTGAAAGGTCGGTCGATCAAAGGCATTCTCTGCATTGGCACTTTAGGGACCCTTCCTCGAGGTATGGTCTTCTGGCAAATGTCACATGATCGACAGAAACGGCTGACGTCCGCATGAAGTCCTGGCCAGTAGAACACCGCCTGGATTCTGTCTGACGTCTTCTTGATGCCTAGGTGACCTCCCATGATTGAGTCATGCGCTACTTCCATCACCTGGCGCCTTAAGGGTAATGGTACCAGTACTTGACGTAGTGGTTTACCTCCGTTGACCCTCGGGTGCTGGAAGATTCTGTACAGGATCTTGGCCTTCACCTCAAAATAGACCGTGCCACTGCCCTTGGTCACGTGGTCTTGGCGGTTCCTGTACTTGTTTAAAGTACTATTATCTTCCTGGAGCTGGATCAGCTTATCTCTGTCCACGATGGCAGCTTTAGAGTTGTCGGCGACCTTCAGTGGCGTAGACGTCTTGTCTCTCTTGGCCTGGGCCCTGGTAGTAGCAGCACCGACGATCTCTGGTCGGCAGGGCTGAGCCGGAGTAACCACATTGTCCCGTAGCAGCTCTGTAATGTCTCCATCGGGAAATGGCAATGGATCCTCCTCTGCAACTTCGACACGTTGGGTTGAGGCAGGACTCCATTCCGAATCGGGGTCGTCGGGTCGTCTCGCGCCGTCGATATTCCCGATCATCAAATCATACAGCGGCTTCTTCAGGCAAACCGCTTCGACTTCGCCTATGTAGAAAGGGGTGTTGACATGAATTTTCGCAACTGGCGCTCTCACACATTTGCTGTCGGCCATGAGTGTCCATTTAGAATCGCCAGTGAATTGTTCTTTAGCGATTAGGTCTTCTCTGACGATGACCCCACTACAGCCAGAGTCTCTTAAGACAGTCACTTCATGATTTCCGACGCGTCCCTTGGAAACAGGCATGTTCTGTACGGTCACAGCTGCGCTAGCGACGACGGGGATGGATTTCCCGTTGGCAAGGAGAAGTTGGCCATCAGTCATGCACTCTTGCACGTCCGCAGGAGTAGCTGTGCGCTCGGTCTCACTCGGAAGAATGACGCTCCCGCCGCACACTTGATGGTCAGATCTACTGGTTTGCCGTTGATTGGAGAAACGTCTCTGCCGGTTGCCCGCCGCTGCGTTGTCCGTACTGCTCCGCTGTCCGCTACTTTTGTTTTGAGGACAGTTAGAAGCTCTGTGGTCTGTAGCGTTGCAGGTGAAACAGCCCCTTGAATGCCCTTCCCTGGGAGGAGGCGTGGAGTCTGTCTGTCTCTGGCTCGTCTGGCTTCCTGGATCTGGTTCCCATGGTTTGCAGTCTTCTGAAAATGTTTCGTCGCGCTGGGTGGCCCCAGGGTTTTCCCATGAGCGATAAGATATCTTTCAGCAGCCTCAGTCACATCTTTAAGCGTCTGCAGCTTTTGTTCTTCTAAGTGGGTCGCTAGGTCCTTGTGACAGGCATTGAGAAATTGTTCTTTCACAATCAGGTCATGGAGACTGTCGTAAGACTTCATTTCGCCTGATAACTCCACCCACTTGTGTAGATATGACGACAGGCGCTCCACAAACTGCTTTGGCGTCTCGTCTGACTTAGGCCGGCATTCACGGAAGCGTTTACGGTAGCCCTTCTCTGTAAAGTTGTAGCACTGCAACAGGGCCTCTTTCAAGACGTCGTAGTTTTTGGCGTCATCGTTCGACAGTCTGGTGTAAACTTCGAGAGCTTGCCCCGTCAGAAGTGCACTCAGTCGAATTGCCCAGTCTTGAGGTTGCCAGTTAGAGCTTTCAGCGAACCTTTCGAATCTCGCCAGATAACTGTCAATCTGGTCCTTCCCGTCGACGAAAGCTGGCAATTTTGGAGCCGTGTTGTCACTGATAACTTGTGGCGCATGCTGTTGTTGCTGGATGCGCGCCAACTCTAGTTGGAACTGCCGATCAGCTTCTCTTTCCTCACGCCTGCGCTCATCTTCTCTTTCTTGCCGCTGCTGTTCAATTTCCAGACGCTTCAGTTCAAATTCTCTTTCTTCACGGCGACGCTGCTCTTCTACTTCTAGACGCTTCTGTTCTAGTTCTATTTCTTTTTCTAGACGCTTCTCTTCCAATTCTCTTTCTTCGCGGCGACGCTGCTCTTCTAATTCTCGTTCTTGTATTCTCTCCTGGGATTTTACGTACTCCGTCAGCTGCTTGCCTTTTAGATTCAGTTCAACCCCTTTCTGCCAGAAGTCAGCCATCTTGATGCTTCTGGAAAGTTCTTTTCAAGAAAGTTCTTTTTCTAGAAAGTTCTTGACTGTAGAGTTCTTTTTTTCTGGAAAGTTCTTGACTGTGCTGTACCTTTCTAGACTGTTCTAGAACAGCACGCTTTCTGCAGTAGCGCTGATGCTTGTCACTAGTCGCCTTCGCTGACGCAGGCCCCCGCTGTCCTCGTCGTATGCGACGCTGCACCACGCTGGTGTTGATGTATACGCTCCTGTGCTGAAGTAGACGCGACGTCCGCTCGTCGCTCTCTGTAACACTGGCGATGTAGCTCCGAGACTGTTCCTCGACGTAGTCTTGCGGCAGCTACGTAGTCCCGATCTGTTGTTCGCTCACGAAGCAACTCTCAGCGACTACACGCCCTTGCAGTCAACCCGAACCTATCGGTGATGTAGTCCCAGTATGTTGGCCCCTCTCGACGCAACTCGTTGGCGGCTACCCTCGATGACTGCCTCTCGTAACGTTGACTCGCTTGTTGTAGCAGTTGAACCCTTGGCTATGGCGTGAATCGCGGCTTGACCCCCAAAATGTTACACTCAGTTTGATGTTGGTGTTTTCTATCAGTATCTGATTCAGCCCCGATGCTTGAATTCCTGATAGGGTGTAACTCAGATTCGTTTATTCACACAGCCCGTCCAAACAGCATACAAGTCACAAAGTCGACGTATGAAGTTTTCCACTTTTATTCAGCTCACATCAACAACTGCATACAATTCTCAATTCAACTCAACAACTTTCACAGCAACTTTCCAAATCACTATCAACAACTTTACTATCTCTCAACAGCAACTCTGCACACGATTAAATAACCTCTCTCTTTTCCGGAAAGATTTCGTACATGGTAGAAAATGACGTACTGCCACCAATCGAATAAAAGATCGTCATCACTGACTTACGTCAATACATATTTTTATATCTTCCAGAACGACCTCTTGCTTCTACATGTATCAGGAAATTTCTATCAAGAGTAAACACGCATATCCAGAAGATTCTCAAATAATATCGACTAACGCAAATTATCAACGTTATACAAAGCCTCTCCTAACAACAATGCAAACTCAAATCAAAGGTAAATAAACACCATTATTGAATACTTTGCAAAACGAAACGATTAGATCTATCGTGCGCGCTTCCGACATACTTTCGTTCACGTTTCAACGTAACAGGTTCATTTGCACACGTGACACCTACCACAGACCTGCTGCTGCAGAATGCTTTGATTGCCCCAGTTCCCACAGAAACATTCGCACTTGTGAATAATAAACTCTATTGTTGGTTACATAGCAGCTGTATTGTTTAATGTAAGGTACGTAACACCACAGTAACTTCTTTTTTTTTTTTAAATTATAAGGTAGCACCAATGTCAGTGCATTTAGGTGTTGTATTGAATCATCAGTCCCAACGCCTACTTTAGGCCACCATTGTCAACATCTTAACGGTATAGAGGCGTGCATTGTGACATCTGTGTCGCGATACAATCGTTTAACCTCTTCTACCATCCCCACCCGCCTCCATCCTCTGTCCTTTTTGGCTCTGTGGCAGCAGCTATGCTTTTTTTTTTCTACCGCCCACTTCTTTACTATTAACCTCAAGTGTTGCAGTGAGCGACCATCAGCAAAGTTTGATCCGACTTCAGTGTTTGCCTCCTCAGTCTCAAATTGAAGCCTACTATGCATCTACCTATCCCGCACCCCTTTACTTCCAGTACAATCTCTAAGTACAATTCAATTCAATGCAATACAGTACAATACAATAAAATACACTATAATACGCAGTTTTTGTCCCTTACCCCCAAAATTACAGAAATTGCCTTTTTCATTTTAATTACATCCTGTTGACTCCGTATTAGCTCCGCATCTATTCACTTATCTTGAACTTCCAAGTAGTTATAAGTATGTCCCTTTTTGTTCCATCTATCCCTGAGCAAGTGGGTCAAATCTCGTGTATCCATCTTGAATACTCAAGGAGTTACAAGTCCCTTTCAGCTCCGTCTCTTCTTGACCACATGGGTGAAATTTAGCGAACAGAAATTGTTATTTTTTGTGTGTGATCAGACCTATCTATTTTTTTTCTGTAGTGTTTGTTCAATATACTGTTTCTGCAAACGTCCACAATGAAATTTGGGTATATCGATGTAGTCTGAATTTCAGATTACAAGTTGTTGCATCTAATTTATTTTCACTTTCGCAGTTATCTGTAGCTATTAAGCTGCCACGATGAAAATACATATTGATGTAGAAAAGGTTGTGTTTACGTTATTTATAACAAAAATATTGGTCTACAGAGAGGACGAGCACCTTTGCCGGACCCCAGAAATCTTTCTGCTTCTCATAGACAACAGATGTAGCCCCGTTCATCTCTTTCTCTGAGATGAATAGACTATACTTCAAGCTTATACATACTTACCTCCTTGCATATACTTCTACCAACGTGCCTTCTGTACCTCTCTTCACATCCGTATCTTTTTATCTACCCAGTAATCCCCAACCCCCTGCATCTATATAATATATCTCCCTGCATCTATATCCATCCTCTTTACATACCTACCGCCTGCTGTCCTCGTCGCCCTTAGCTTTTGGCCGGGGGCTTCAGTTGTGGCCCCTTGTCTTGGTCCCCTTGGAAGCCCTTTCATTTCAGTTTACTGTTTGTCCCGGAGCGTGGAAGTGGAAGGGTTTTGTCGCCAAAACTTTCTGCGTCCGCTAATAGTTGCTTGGGTAATTAACTCTGTTTGAGTAGAAGCTTCTTCTAGTTGATAAGACCTTTCATTTGACACTTGAAGACATTTAAAGAAGCGTGATCTGGATTTCATTGGTAATTCGATAAAGGGAGCAAAGATTGTTTACTCGGCGTTGTTTCCAGGTGGATGGAAATTGGGCCGTTTTTACCACCCAAACTTCTTCAGTTGTTGAACGGTCCTCGAGGATATTGGGATGTTTATTCGAGTTTTCAGTGCCTGGAACTTAGACAAATAGTTTTTTTTCCATTCAAATTCTTACTACTAGTGGATTCAGACGTACGTGTATTGAAAATTGTGTGTCCGAAAGATGTGTTCGTTGATTTCGTGACGGGAAAGCTTTTGTGTGTGTTTATTTGTAACCCTTGACCACTAATTCAGTAAAATACTCACTGATCAACACCAGTTTTTGAATGCGCAACTTGGATAAATTAACTCCAGAATATTGTTTCTAATGTGAACTTTCGGTTCTGCACGGAAGCATGCCGGATATATTGATCACACTCATTGCGAGCAATATTCGATAAATTTTGTCCAAGTTAGGTTCAGTGAACAAACAACACCTGGTTTGAACTCGGGTCTTCAGCAAGTGGACAGTGAATAACAACCCTCTTGAGTTGTGATTGAACAATGTTGTGACAAGTGTTTACTTGACCCCACTCCCCGTTTTGACGTCTTCTAAAACAGAACATTTCGCTTGAAGAGTCAGGGAGCCGTATCCATGATAGTAAAGCAACACAACCTTTTCAACAAGAATACATCAGTGGCACGTTTTGACTTGCACTACTTCATCGAAAACGAACAGTTTCACTTGGGAAGTCTTACCATCCATAGTGATGTAACTCGTAAACTTGATTTACCAGGATTTATTCGGTGTTTCATTTTTCTACACGGGTAGCTCAGTTGGTAGAGCGTCTTACTAGTAACCGAAAGGTACCTGGTTCGAATCCCGGATTGGCCAATGTGTGACCATATTATTTTCCCCTTACCATCAACTGGTTCACTGGTGTCAGAATAATGTGACCAGTAGTCGCCTATACGCTTCGTTGTGACTATAATCTACAGTTACACATTTATTTCTACACGAATTAATGTTCAGTATTTCTACAGAAATTAATGTTCAAGTGAACTTGCTTTTCCTTGTCTCGGCATGTCCACAAGTGATCCAGCTGGCTGTTGCCATATGTTCTGGTATTTGTTGTCAGGCTGATTTTTGCCCATTCGGATGCTTGCATTCCTCTATTTTGAAGTTTCTTGTTCAGGAAAGTGCCTGCCAATTTTGACTATTTGGAGGCGAATTTCCACCGACCGGTAAGGGTTTTGACTTAATTTGCCATCATCAATCATTAAGTCAATGATCACCGCCATGTTGCTGCAGAGAGGACGCAGTTTTAACCAGCGGCGCCAGGAACCGGCGCGAAACGTGAGGATTCTGAGGTTCAAGTCCACCTCCTTCCTCCTACCACGGCGCATCTCCTTCGTGCGAAGGGTTCAAGGTGCGGTTGCGTGAGAATTATTGCACAATTTATTATTTGTTTATTTATTTTGGTATTTATTTATGTATTTATTATTTATTTTATTTATTTCTTTATTATTATTATTATTATTATTATTATTATTATTATTATTATTATTATTATTATTATTGTTATTGTTGTTCATGGTGAGGTTGAGTGAGAATTGTTGAAGATTTTTTTTTAAAATTATTATCATTATTTTTTTTTGTTAAAGAGTACAATACATGCTTTTTGTGTTTATAGTCCCTTGTTGTGTTATTCAGTGTCTGAAAGTACTGGGCAAATCTGCTAAAGAAGGTATTTTATTTATTTAGTTTAGATTTATTTAATTTATTTATTTGTTTTAATGCTTTTGCACTATTATTGTGAAATGGCATTACTTTTTCGTCAAGGAATTTTTTGTGTGTGTCCCATTTTTCATATCATATTCCGACCATTCTTGTATACACTTGACGAACGAATCATTGCTTATTTCGGGAATACTTTAGGAATTGACCGCTTCCAATGGAAAAAACAAGTCCTTTAAATGGTTTATTTTATTTTATTTTTTTAAATGTTAACATTCGCACATACGTACACACCTCTACGTACCCACGCACGTATACTCGCGCACAAGTGTACTCGCGCACATGAACTTATACACATACACTCTCCCCACCGAACATACCCACCCACCCCATAGACAAAATGACCACATGTATGTATCTCTCTCTCCCTCCCTCCCTCCCTCTCTCTATCTCTCTCTCTTTTTTTTTTTTTTACGATAGTTGTCACGTTTTTGGACGTCGAGTCGTGTCCTGCTAGTGTCAAACCCCTGTCCATCAATCAAAGTGACCAACATCAAAAAAGCTGCCGTCCACACTGCCCACTGTACATCTCGCTGTTTAGCTGCGAGATGTTTGTCAACACCTTCTCCAGTACGCAATAGCCCTAAGCCCCTTTAAATTTAAATAACGACTCGCTGATAATACTGGACACCTTGACAGTAACTGTATGTTTATCATGTTTATCAGTTTATAGTCCCCTCTCTTCCCGTAAGGATTTTCAGAGAGGAGACTGTATTGTTTGACAGTAACTAAAATCACTTGGAGCTTTTATAGTCACGCAGTTTCCTGGACTTCGTGTTGCTAACACTATATGAATACTGCTGTTAAAACAAGCATTAATAGATCAACGATACAGTTTCATTGTACAACTTATTGGCGAGTTCTTATCGTTAACTAGAGGGACGGCGGAGATTAGGGAAAGAGGAAGGATGAATCCTTTTCCTTTCCTTTTCTTCATATAAAATAAAATAAATAATGTACAGGAGTTTGGCTGTTTGTTTCTTGTTTTTAAATTAAATGCTATTTCCTTTCTTTTCTGTTCTTCTTTACTTCCCTATTTTAATTAGTTGGAAATACCTATTTATGGGCATTTTAACCGGAGTGAATTGTGACTCTGGTCTCTTTGGAAGCATGACGATAAATTACCACACGCTAATATCACATTATCACACTATGTTTAACATGCACTTAATCCCACTTCTCCCTCTCTCCCTCTCTCTGTTTCTCTCTCTCTCTCTCTCTCTCTCTCTCTCTCTCTCTCTCTCTCTCTCTCTCTCTCTCTCTCTCTCTCTCTCTCTCTCTCTCTCTCTCTCACACACACACACACTCACACATTCAAATAATATATAGCATTATCATTATGATTTAGCATTATTGAATTTCGCATTAAGTGAATACGTTTTGCCCATTGTCAGCATCGTCCTATCCTATCCTGTCCCGTAACCTGGAGGTCGTAGGGGCACCACAGATGATCGTTTAACCAGCATACTCCATCTTTCTCTGTCCTCAGCAGCCCTGATGGCTTCGCTCAGTGTCAAACCAGTCCATTCTCGAATGTTGTCCTCCCACCTCTTTTTCGGTCTCCCTCTTCTTCTACCTCCTTGCACTGTGCCTTGCAGAATAGTCTTTGCAAGGCCTGATGATCTGGTGACGTGGCCATACCATCGGAGTTTCCGTTTCTTCACCACTGTGAGGTCATCGTGTTGTCCAATGGCTTGTGTGATGGTCTGTCGGATTTCGTCGTTGGTGATGTGTTGGGTATAGGAAATGCCCAGAAGTCTTCTGTAGCACCTCATCTCCATGCTTTGTATTCTTCTTTGTAGATTTGCTGTGAGGGTCCATGCTTCGCAGGCATATAGGAAGATGGAGATTACAAGTGAGCGCAGCAGTCTTACTTTGGAATGTAGACTGATGGTCCTGTCTTTCCAAATGGGCTTCAACCTTGTCAGGGCAGCAGTTGTTTGTGCGATCCTGGAGAGGACTTCCTGTCGAGACCCATTGTCTGATACAATGGCTCCTAAATATTTGAAGCTATGCACTGTGTTGAGGAATTGGCCTTGGACTTTGATGTCCGTGTTGATGCCATTGGTGTTGTTGGTCATCATTTTGGTCTTCTCTGCACTTATTTCCATTCCATAAGCTCTGGAGGTGGTGTCAAGCCTCTGTACCAGCTGTTCAAGTTCTTGTTCCTCTCCAGCCAATTCATCAATGTCATCCGCAAAACGAAGATTGGAGATTGCTCTACCCCCTATGCTGATTGTGCCTTCATGATCTGCAAGAGCATCTGACATGATGCGCTCTAGGAAGATGTTGAAGAGTATTTGAGAGAGTAGGCATCCTTGACGCACACCGATTGTTGTTCTGAACCAGTTCCCGATGGCGCTGTTGTGGAGGACTGCACTGGTAGCCTTATCATACAGGCTTTTTATGACTTTAATAATTTTAGGGCTGATGTTGTACATTTTCATTGTTGCCCATAGAGTTGCATGCCAGACTCGGTCAAACGCCTTCTTGAAGTCTATGAACACATGATATAGATGTTGTTGGTGCTGTAGGTATTTCTCACAGATTATTCTGAGGTTGAAAATCTGTTCAGTGGTACTTCGCCCTGACCTGAATCCTGCTTGTTCTTCAGCTATGATTTGTTCAGCTTGGGGTTTCAACCTGTTGAGTATTATTTTCAGGAGGACCTTGCTGGGATGTCTGATGAGGCTGATGGTGCGGTAATTTTCACATTCCTGAAGGTTACCTTTTTTGGGAAGAGTGATGACAAGCGACTGGGTCCATGGTATAGGCCATTCCCCACTCTGCCAGATCTTGTTACAGTTAATGGTGAGGGCATCAATCATCGCTTCTCCTCCTGCTTGTAGCAGTTCCGCGGGTATGTTGTCCACTCCCGCTGACTTCCCTTTCTTTAGCGATTGCACTGCTGCCTCAACTTCTTCCCGGAGAATTGGGAGGATTTCTTCTTCTCTGTTCTCTGGACACGCTAGAACTGATGGGTCTCCATTTGGTGTATGGTTGTAAAGGTCAGAGCAGTACTCTTTCCATCTGTCCTTGTTCTTCTGTAAGGCATATGTCAGACTTGCTTTGGATCGTGGAGACTTTGGGCTGTTTGACATTTGTCAGCCGCTTCACAGTCTGGTAGGCCTTCTTGCTGTTGTTCTTGTTCAGACTGTTCTCTATTTCCTGGCCTATCCTATCCTATCCTATCCTGTCCCATAACCCGAAGGTCGTAGGGGCACCACAGATGATCGTTTAACCAGCATACTCCATCTTTCTCTGTCCTCAGCAGCCCTCATGGTTTTGCTCAGTGTCAAACCAGTCCATTCTCGAATGTTGTCCTCCCACATCTTTTTCGGTCTCCCCCTTCTTCTACCTCCTTGCACTGTGCCTTGCAGAATGGTCTTTGCAAGGCCTGATGATCTGGTGACGTGGCCATACCATCGGAGTTTCCGTTTCTTCACCACTGTGAGCAGGTCATCGTGTTGTCCAATGGCTTGTGTGATGGTCTGTCGGACTTCGTCGTTGGTGATGTGTTGGGTATAGGAAATGCACAGAAGTCTTCTGTAGCACCTCATCTCCATGCTTTGTATTCTTCGTTGGAGATCTGCTGTGAGGGTCCATGCTTCGCAAGCATATAGGAAGATGGAGATGACCAGAGAGCGCAGCAGTCTTACTTTGGAATGTAGACTGATGGTTCTGTCTTTCCAAATGAGCTTCAACCTTGTCAGGGCAGCAGTTGTTTGTGCGATCCTGGAGAGGACTTCCTGTCGAGACCCATTGTCTGACACAATGGCTCCTAAATATTTGAAGCTGTGCACTGTGTTGAGGGATTGGCCTTGTACTTTGATGTTCGTGTTGATGCCATTGGTGTTGTTGGTCATCATTTTGGTCTTCTCTGCACTTATTTCCATTCCATTTCCTGGCATTGATCTTCTATCCAGTTCTCCTTTGCTGTGCGCATGTCTTTTCGGATGTCATTGTTGATTTTTCGGTAGACATCAGCTCCCTGTGAGGTGTTCTTTTTCTTTTTTTATCTCTCTTCGTTTATCACACAGTTCCAAAAGTTCAGGTGTGATCCACGGCTTCTTCTTTGGTCGGTGCTTGCCAAGGATCTCAGTGGCGGCATCTGTCACAGCTGAGTTGAAGGTGGTGATCATGGTGTTGACATCTACTTCGCCAGCCCCCAAAATGAGCAGTGGTGAAAATTTCCCTCCAATTGTGGCCGAAAAAATTTCTGCCAACTCCGGGTCTTGCAGTTTGTCCAGGTCGAACTTCAGTCTAGTGCACTTTGCTGTATTTACTCTCTTCAAGTGGAGCCGGAAAGACGTCATCACGAGATCGTGGTCACTTCCGATGTCTGCTCCTGGAAAAATGCGTGTCCTGCCAATGTTGATGCTTGATCTGAAGCGTTTCTTGATCATGATGTAGTCTATTTGGTTGTGATGCTCCCCGCCGGGACTGTGACATGTCCATCGTCTGGAGTTTTTGTGGAGACCAAGCGTGTTTGCCAGTACCAGATTGTTGTATCTGGCAAACTCCAAGAGTCTCAGACCCCTGTCATTTGTCTCGTTGTTGCAGTGGGGGCCACATGTGTCTCCCCAGTTGTGGTGCGCATCTTGGCCAACCTTGGCATTCCAGTCGCCTTGCACTATGACTATGTCCTTCTTCGGCACTTGGTCAAGGACCGCCTGTAGATTTTCATAAAAATCCTCCACTTCGCTGTCGTCATAGTCTGATGTTGGGGCATAGGCCTGGATGATGGTGATGTTGAAAGGGGCTGCTCTCAGGCGGATGGGAATGAGTCTACTGGAGACTGGGCGGCAACCCATGACAGTGGCTAGAATGTTCTTGTGGACCAAGAATCCAACGCCGTGTTCGTGCCTGTCATCTCTACAGCTGAAATAGAGCTTGTGGCCTTTGTCGGTCGTTGTTTCACCTAGGCCTTTCCAGCGCAGTTCACTGATGCCTAGAACGTTCCATCGATAGTGGTCCAACTCGTGGGCCAGTTCTTCTAATTTTCCTTCCGAAGGGTCCTAACATTCCAGGTTCCTATGACAATGTTGATTCTCGTGCGGATCTTGGTAAATTGCCCATCAGTAGCATACTTAACACCTCCGTCCTGGTGGCAAACGGAAGGCGCGGTCCTTGATCCGGGCGACGACCGATCCGGTATGGAATTAGTGGATAGTGTCATCATGTAGTGTGTCTTGGGCAAAAAAGACCTGGCGGTGCCCAATCCTCTCTAGGCTGTTGGCCACAGCCGAAATCCTCGAATACAGTGTGACTCGCCTTGGCCCTGAGCACGTGGTCGTTGAACCTGTAGTAACGTGAGGTTCCTCCGCCCTGGCCGGTGACTTCTGTTTAGAAGACTTTCGCCCAGTGATGCCGTGCTAACATCACCCCTGTTAGTCGCCTCGTTAGTCGCCTCTTACGACACGTCGGAAAACGTTGGGTCTATTCTATTTAATGCCCGAACCCACAGGGTTCTGTGAGTGATCTATCAACTACTTATTTGTGATGTTTTCTCCTGGTTTTATTTTCGTTCATATCTTCGTTTCCTTCTGATTTAATTTTATATGATGATTGATGGTGATCATCAATATGACGATGAGGGTGATGATGATGAGGGTGATGATGAGGATGATGGATGATGAGGATGACGACGACGACGACGATGATGATGATGATGATGACGATGATGATGATGATGATGATGATGATTGATGATTGATGATGATGATGATGATGATGATGATGATGATGATGATGATGATGACAAATCAAATACAAGAAATATGCCTCGGATTTGCGAAGATTATTTTAGAGGATACTACTGCTAGAATAAGTAATTAGTAATTAATTAAATGCGATCTAGTGTTGTCCAATATTACGTAAATATGAGATAGATGTCCCATGAGATAGATGTAAGGGTTCGGGTGTGTGGTCGTTACTTAGTGGTCGACTGGCCTAAACCATGTTTTCCGCGTATGGGATGTACATACAGTAGTCCATATAGATCAGTTACTTATGTTAGCTGGTGTCGCCAGAACGTTGATTCTAGGTGGCTGTTTGAGGCCGAGTTGGATTCTTTTTGAGGAAAAATAAAAGAAGGTTGTTCTGAAACAATGTGAGAAAATCGTCTTAAGTGAAAGTACCGTGATGTTACGGCATAACTTTCCTCAAAGGGCTTAAGTGCCGTAAGGGTAGAGTTCCTTTGTGGTGACCGTTGTGTACAGATTACTTTTTTAACTCAAGCGTACCTTGTACGATTGTGGTGTGGAAACTAGTGTATATTTGCCTCGCTATGTTAAAGATGATCGTTAAATTCTAGCATTATTTCTAATGACCTAATATGACTAACAGGTTAGATGTGTTCGGCGTGTTGAAGAGAAATGTATTTTTTAGTTCATTGTGTAACATAATTTTTGATTAAACACTCATTCTACAGAGTACAGTAAAACAAATTCTTAAATGGATGTAATCATTTTGTGTGACTCGAGTCGCCATGATAGTGTTACATTTGCCTGGATTTTGGGACACTACCAAAATAACGTGGTTTCTTGACCCTCATGTTGTGTGGGTGTTTGGGTGCTTTTAAAATTTTATTTTATTATTTATTTTTAACTCTCATCCGTCATCGTGATTTTGTGACACTCACCGTAAATTTGTGACACCCAAAATGATTTTGTTCTTCAAAAAAGAAATTGTGTAATATTTAACGTCACACTAGCCATGTTTTTGTGATACACAAGATGATTTGGTGATGCCGTTATTTCTGACTTGCTAGAGATTATTGCTTATTCTACGTCTCTCATCATCCTTTGACGCGATGGGATCGTCAGAGTGGCTGTCCAATGACGCTTTCCAGTCGGGAGTTGTTCTGACATCCAGCGTAAAATACTTGCATGAAGGTAACATTATTACCCAATCGATTTTGCTACAGAAGTGTCGATAGTAAAAAAGCAGAAAGCTTTTCTTTTTTTTTTTAATAACAACTCGGGTGGTACATTTGCACCATTATGCTCTCCTTATTACATTTTTTACACACGTACAGGTCAGCGTAATGTATTTTCCTTCTAAAGCTCTTTTTGTTTCGCAATTGATGGACAATTTAAACAAAATGCACGTCTCTGGGTCGTGGACCTCCTAAATTTCGTGGGGCAAAGTCAATGACATTTTTCAGGACATCGAGGGTTAAGCTTTTACTGTTACACGTTAATACTTTGGTCTTAAAAATCAATAAAGGGCTACTTGAATTACTTCATTTGTATTTGACACTGACTATAATCTCGTGACATTTACTAGTTTCAGATTTACAGATTGCGAGGTCGTCAAATTTAGCAATAATATGTGTGGCATGTAGAAAACTGTAAAATTTCATACGGTTTATTCATTCATGTGTCCGCAAAATATTCCTTTCCTCAACTCAAGACAATATCATGTTCTCAGGGCATTTACAATTTTATATCATTTAGGCCGTTGAAAAAAACTTTATTCCTTCTCCGCCTCTTCCTCACCTGCTCCTTTTTCTGCTTCTTCTTCTTTCTATAATTTCTTGTTCTTTAATCCCATACAGCATCCTGTGATGTGACAGCGCCAAAATTTAGATAAATAATCATGAGTTTATTTGGGGATTGTTCCTTTTGTCTGTTTTTTGTATTGCTCTTTCTTTCTTTTTTTTCTTTTTTTCTTTCCTTCTTTCTTTCTTTCTTTCTTTCTTTTTTTTTTCTTTCTTTCTTTTCACTTTGGGGTGTCCTGTAGCTCAGTTGATAGTGAGCTGGTTTCGATGCCGAAGGTCGCGGGTTGGAACCCCGCGTGGGACGAACTTACGTGGCGTAGGCACGAAATTTTTCAGGACATCGAGGGTTTCCTCCCGGCACTCCGGTTTCCTCCATCCCTTCAATAATGGTATTGGATGCAGTCAACCTATTTTGTTTTAATGCATATTTATCCCGACTTTGAGTTCGATTGAAGAAAAAGCGCGTGATGGCAACCTGTATGTATTATTTGTATTAATTTCTTAAGAAGGGACGGCGAGTTAACAATAACATTCTTCTTTGAGTGAGGTTTACTACTGCATTACGCACCACACTGAGCTTACTAGGGTAGAATGGGTGATAGCTGTGCATATATGACTCCATTTGATAACGTTACATTATCATCGTCGTCGTCGTCGCCGCCACCATTTTCAGAGCGGAAGCAGTCTTGGGTTTGCAAACAGGATGGACTGGCGATGTTGTTCACACCTATTTCTTTCCAGACCCTTCCCACAGATCAGCAGCCACTGTTTGCATGGACG
>CM072517.1:33321826-33441826 GCA_036898135.1 Oncomelania hupensis | reverse complement strand
ACATAGACAGTGGTGTAATAGCAGAATGCTAACGTTTTAAGACCTCGCCCGAGTTATACAATTATCAACCCAAGTCAAGGATAGGCAGACTAAGCTCACTACACACGTTCATGCTAATGTGAAGCCTAATCCGAGTCAATGCACTGGACTGCAGTTTGTATTGCCTGATACTTTGCACTCTGGACTGCAATTTGTACCCTCCGATTTCTCTGCTACTGCGCTCCAAAAGGTTTGTGCTTTACTGGCTTCGTAAATTAGTATTATCATTCTTTCCATCGTGTATCAAAATATAATAACACTGTCAGGCTGATGTTTTTTTAAGGCAGAATTTATTATGAACGCCTTCAGTGAATCAAGTGTTGTTGACTGAAGAGCGTGGGTGACTAACAACTCTTAGAAGTGACTGGGTTAACCCTCAAGTGCACACAGATTTATGTGGTAATTGTTATGGGGTGTAAGCCGCTAGGGGAGAAAATACACGCTTGTACTGTTTGTGATCTCTCTCTCTCTCTCTCTCTCTCTCTCTCTCTCTCTCTCTCTCTCTCTCGGTGGACTGGTAGCACAGTTGTTTGGGTGCTGGTTCCTATACTGAAAGTCACGGGTGTGCGAACTCCGCATGGGACTGAGGTACGAGACTTTTCCGGATATCGAGGATTTTTTCCGGGTACTCCGGTTTCCTCCCTCCCTTCAGTAATGGTATTGGGTGCAGACTATCTAACATTTAACATATAAAATTCTATTTCGATTTTCGTCTTCGAATAGTGACTTACCTTCTACAACACATGTTTGAGTGATGAATATACACATTATGTAGGAAGTACATGTGAAAGTGTATGCGGGTTACAGATCGCCGTGCTTTGAGTCTGATTTAGAAATAAGGCGCGTATAGCATCCATTATTATTATTTTCATTATCATCATCATCATCAATGTGTACTTGTTTTGTCTGTATGCTTATTGGAAAAAATATTTCTGTGTCAGTGCCCTAAGGGTTTTGTGTGGTTTTTGAAATAATGAAAAGAATGTATCATCTCCCATTCCACCCCCAACTCGTGCCTTCATTCTCACCGCCATCCTCGCTTGCTTTTTCATGGTACCTGTCATTGAAACAAGGGTATTGATGGCATTGCTGCATACTTAGTGTTATTGCCGCAGACATATTAGCCACTGTTTACAATGTGTGGTACTACATGTAGTAGAACCTGCGTCACTAGGCTACAATGTCTACCCCCTCGCCCTTTCAGCATTTCTTACGTATGCTGTTTATGTTTTCGCTTTGGCTTTCCTATGGCGAGAATGATGATGATGATGATGATGTCGCGCGCTTTTTCTTCAAGCGAACTATTATTATTATTATTATTATTATTATTATTATTATTATTATTATTATTATTATTATTATTATTATTATTATTATTATTAATGAAGGGATAGAGAAAACCGATGTACTCTGAGAAAACCATGGGTGTCCTTAAAAGTCCCGTCTTTATGTCGCAAGACTATATCTGATTTGACTCTGTAAATACAGTAATAATAATAATAATAATAATAATAATAATAATAATAATAATAATAATAATAATAATAATAATAATCCTTAAACTTCCTATTTCATCGCCCTCTTACCCTTACGATCCTGTATCGGCCAGCGCCTAGAGTCTGGTCAAGTACGGCAAGATAAGTGCGCTATAAAAATCCTCAATAATAATAATAATAATAATAATAATAATAATAATAATAATAATAATAATAATAATAATAATAATAATAATAATATAATAATAATAATAATAATAATAATAATAATAATAATAATAATAATAATAATAATAATAATAATAATAATTTAGTGCCAAAGCAAAGCACGAGGAACCGGCACCAGCATTTAGCCTAATAAAGATTTTGTATCTTAGATGCTGGCTGTTGTTATTTTAGTTTGTCTTTACTAACGCCAAACCACTTCTGTGCTTTACACAATGCAAATTGGTTTGTTCCCTTGACGTGACTCAGCTGCAGACCTTGCCATTTTTCGTCAATGACGTTAGACCCGTTACAACTCGCTGTTCCACTTCCTTGCCGGTTGGGTCGTTTTCGTTCACAATTTGAAACATTGTACAAATCGTTTGATTTATGAATTAGGAGGATAATCACGATGATCTCTTATATAGTGCATGGCTTCACAAGTACAGGAACACTGCGTTTAGAAAAAAAAAAGGAAGAAGTGTGTGGCCGTCATAAATTTATGTTTATGTGCATGAAGACTCGCTGGGCTTTCCTATACCCAGCACACCACCAACAACGAAGTCCGACAGACCATCACACAAACCATTGGACAAACATGATGACATGCTCACAGTGGTGAAGAAACGGAAACTCCGATGGTATGGCCAGAGTATCAGGCCTTGCAAAAACCATCCTGCAAGGCACGGTGCAAGGAGGCAGAAGAAGAGGAAGACAGAAAAAGAAGTGGGAGGACGACATTCGAGAATGGACTGTATGGCGGCCTACTAGCGCCAAAACCTGATAATTACAATTATCATGTAATAATTACAAATATCATGGGATAATTACAATTATCAAGAGATAATTACAATTATCATTGAAAATTACAAATTATGTTCGTGTGATCATGTTTAATTTTCAGTTTTGGCTCTATCAATCCGCCTGGAAATGCGCCAAAACTGAAAATTGTAATTATCACATAATAATTAAAATTTTCACTTGATAATTATAATTTTCACGTGATCATGCTTAATTCTGGTAAGGCAAAACTTGCATGTATCAGTGATAATTGTTATTAACACGTGTTCTGTGTAATTCACAGAGATACCGGTAATTCACAGTGTTAATTACTAATTTTCAGTTTTGGCCATGCTTTACTAGGGCCAAAACCCCAGGCGTGCTGGGAACAGTGCCGCTGCCGCGCATGCGCATCGGGCCGCGCATGCTCAGCTTGATATTTATAATTTTCAGTGATATTTGTAATTATCGCTTAATAATTGAAATTATCTCTTGATAATTGAAATTATCACATGATATTAGTAATTATCAGGTTTTGGCGCTAGGAAAGCATGGCAAATACTGATAATTATTAATGAACACTGCGGATTACCGGTATCTCTGTAAATTACACAGAACACGTGATAATTTTAATTATCTCGTGATAATGGTAACTCTCGGTTTTGGTGCTAGTAGGCCGTCATAGGACTGGTTTGACACTGAACGAAGCCATGAGGGTTGCTAAGAACAGAAAAAGATGGAGTATGCTGGTTAAACGATCATTTGTGGTGCCCCAACGACCTTTGAGTTACGGAAAAGGTAAGGATAGGATTGTTCAGATGCTGACATTCCTTTTCGAGCGCCTTTGGTTGTAGCCTTTGATACATCAAATTAGTCAGAAGTTGTACTAATGTGCATACTTCTTATGGAAATAACGTGTACATATTATTTTTCTAGTTAGTAATACCTTTTAGTGTTAAGAACGACTGGATCTTGCGTGCAGATAAAACATGGCATTGGGGCATCATTTTGGTGCGTGGGGAATATGAGTTATTGTACTCATTTTTTGGTGTGTGGCAACAGTGACCCAATGGCAGTGCGTTGCGTATCAGTGTGTGATGCATTGGGTCCAGACACAACGTCATTGTTGTGAAATCAAATACTTTGTCAAGTTCCATCTGTTCCTCCCCCCCCCCCCCCCCCTCTTCCTCCCCCCCCTCTTCTCCCTCCACCTCCCCTTACCCCCTCCTAAAGTTTGCACGTTAAACCGCTACATAATGTTAACGTTGATCCACCAGTGATTGTCGTTTTTATTTTTAAAGGGAGGTATGTGTAATGGTGTTAGCACTTTATTCTGATTCCATATATATTTAATTCAGTTATATTCTGTTCAATTCCTTTTATTTATCGTCTGATGTTCTGTACCACATTGCAAATATTATAGCATGATGTACTTGGTGGTTGTTGTTGACGACGATGATGATGGTGATGATGCTGCTGATGAGGAGGATGAGGAGGTGTCTGATGATTGATGATGATGATGATGATGATGATGATGATGATGATGATGATGATGATGATGATGATGATGATGATGATGATGATGATGATGATGATGATGATGATGATGATGATGTCTGTTGCTACAAAAGTAGTAGAAAATCCGGTTTCTACTATTTTGAGTGGAGTATGTCTTTTAGTTGCTGAAGCCATCCATAATGGTGTGGGTCAGAGGTGTTTAGGCAGACGAGGAAGATAATGAAGGGGAGGAGGAGTATGTCGTTCATTACAAAAGCAATGCCACACTGCCTAAGATTGGGCGAGTCTCCGCTGCGCAGTGTGGAGCAATGTAAAACCTTTTCAATTGTTTGTTTGGCGGTAGTGTGTCTTTAGTTTATGCAGCCATGTGGTGTTTGTTGGTCAGGGTGTTTAAGCAGAGGGCGGGACCTCGTTGTACGGTTGCTCCCCTATTGTTAGCGCCACACTTCAGGATACCGACAATGTAGGGCAAAGCGGAGACTGACTGTAAGGGGAAGGTGGGTGGGGGAAGAAAGAGACAGTGTGTGCGCGTGTGAGTGTGTGTGTGTGTTTAGGTGTGTTTGTGTGTGTGTGTGTGTGTGTGTGATCAAAGAACGTATTCACGTAGCATACGTTCTTTGGTGTGATACAATCTATCAGGGAAAATTGGGGGTGGAGGGAGGGGAAGAGAGATTGTTGTTGTTTGTTAATTAGATTAACGTCTTCGGACACTTAGCGCGTATAGAAGACGCAGGGGAAGAGAGAGCGCGCGCAAGGTTGATTGTTGCAGAGATACGATGGGAGCATGTTGAGCAGGGTAGGGAGAGTAGTCAGTTTGTATATTATGCAGCGCAAATGGGCGGAAATGTGTGCCAGAGGGAGAGAGAGAGAGAGAGAGAGAGAGAGAGAGAGAGAAAGTACGGAGTGGGGATGTAGTTCTGTAAGAAAAGAGAGTTTGGACTATGAAATAATTATATAGTGCATAGTTAGTGCATAATTATATAGTGTATGGTGAGGAGTCGGGTATGAGTGCGACGAATCAGCATCTGATTGTGGAGAGAAAGAACAGTACCCGTGTGGTGTGGTAGGCCTTGGATTGATTGTCGCTGTAGTGGCTGGTCTATTTCGTATTATGCGTAGGCCTATATACATTACATAATACTACAATAATACTAGCGTGACTCACGAAGCACGTGTCAAGGCTAGAAATCAAAAGTTCCCTCGACTTATTTACTTTTAATCAGGAACGGACTCGATTCTTTCTGCGTAACAGGGGGTGGGGGGTGATTTGAGTGTGGTCAGAGAATATGTCAATAGTTCTGACTATTCTCAACAGCCGTATTTCTTCAGATCTGTCTGTCATTAAAGGCTACTTTTTATTGACTGACCACCGAATGCCAGCACGTTTTCACTAACAGAATTACTAACACACGCGGAACAATCTTATCTGCCGCGGGATGTTGTCACTGTTGCATTTAAAAATGGCCTAGACAAGCCTTTGTATAACATAGTGTAGTCCACTGACTTGGGTGGAGATTCCCTTTACTCCACCTCCCTCTGATAAGCAAAATTCATCGAACAACTGATGCCCTAAAGCCCGCGAGTGTGACCAGTAACAGGTATGCTCTTAAATGCACTTCATCTAGGACAAAAGGCTGATAGCCTACGATACCATCAATACTATACTATACTATGCTATGCTATACTATACTATACTATACTATACTATACTATACTATACTATACTATACTATACTATACTATACTATACTATACTATACTATACTATACTATACTATACTATACTATACTATACTATACTATACTATACTATACTAAACTAAACTATATATATATAAAACCATTTTTTGCCTGCCTGTGAATCTCGTTCCGTATTCTTTAGTCTTATGAACATTGTTTGTATTTTGGTCCACTTGACTCTACCCTTAAAACTTAAAATCATGATTTTGACGAGTGAATGATGTATGTTTATTAAGTTTGCACGGGTGTTTGTTTATCGTTGAGGTTTGTTTTTATGTGCTTCGAATGTTAACATTAGATGTTCAGGAGGTTTTGTCAACAACGCTACATACCCAGCTGTTGTTATCTGATTGATTTCGGTTCGACATACATGTGTTTCAACGTGTTTGATTTGTGGTGTTGATAACAATTGATTTTTCCGATATACGCAGTTCACATCCTGGTGTAAAAATACTCTGTCCGATGAAAGAATGTGGGTAGTGCTTTGTAGACTTTAAAGTCGTTTTCTCTTGCATCGTGCTATTCTCCTTTCCCCTCACCCCCAACCCCCTTCCTTTTTCCCTCGTCCCTGTGAGTCTTGTGTTTTTTGTTTAAAACTTCCACACGTACAGTGCCAACTCCCGCACTTCCATCCTCTGTCCCTATTTGAGTCACCTCTCTGTCCCCTCATATGCGCGTTCTTATTTTCTACCCTTCCACGCCTTTTTGTCTAAGTATGTATCATTATTCAATGTGAGAAAGAAACAATTGTTTTTTTGGTCTTTTAGAGTTTAACATTGACGCCTAAAATATGTTCTGTCATTCACCTTGAATTTAACGCAACACCAAACCGCCAGTTCTCTGTTGACGTAATGTATAGTCCAATAGAATTCTTACTTTGCTGTGGCTGATGAAGTGCTTATTGTTCTTGTTTTGCCCTTGCCCTTGGTGTTAAACATTCAGTAGCGGCATTCAACTCGAGGTACCATAGGCAGGAAACCCCTCAATTTCAATGCGTGTAAGAACAAACGGTGGATCACGCCTGAACTTTTGGACGTGTAACAAACGAAGATAAATGAAAAGAAAAAAAACACCTCGCAGGGAGCTTGATGCATACCGAGAAATCAACAATGACATTCGAAAAGGCATGCGCACATCTCAGCAGAACTGGATAAAAGATCAATTTTGACGGCCTGTCTGCACCCAAACCGAGAGTTACTAGTATCACGAGATAATTGAAATTAACACGTGTTCTATGTAATTTACAGAGATACCGGTAATCCACAGTGTTAATTATTAATTATTTGTATTTGCCACGCCTTCCTAGCGCCAAAACCTGACAATTACAAATATTATGGAATAATTACAATTATCATTGAACAATTACAAATATATCGCGTGATCATGTTTAATTTTCAGTTTGGATATGCGCCAAAACCGAAAATTGTAATGTTCACTTGATAATTACGTGGGTTTCTGTATAAATAGAATCCCCACTTTCTGGAAATTTAGTGCTTTAAATTCCCTCTGCCGCTGTCTTTCTCATTTGTTCTTTCTGATTCCTACTTTGTTCTATCAATCTACTGTACTTTCTTCTTCTTCGATAGACCAGTCACCTAACTTTTTTCTTGAAAACTCTTCCGGGACAAAACTAATGTTCGTATGAGGTCTGTTGTATCAGCTTGGGAATATTGGATGCTTTCTGCCAAATGGCCACTAGGGTTTCCTATGATATTATTATTTAGCAATGTAGGCATTTTATATGTATGTGTTTTGTTGAAATTTTATAATGATGTTTGTATTCTATTTTGGTTTTGTAAACGGGGTTTCAATAAATGAGAGTTCAGCGTACCCTGCGTGGGATGCCTTTATTCTGAATGACAGCTGGTGGAGTGCCTTCAGTGTTTGCACTGGGGTTGTTTCAGCAGATCTTTTATGTGGATCAGTGATGAGACCTCTTTCAGCCAAGTTGTGGTATTGATTTTGTGGTCCTGATTCGGCTTTTGCAGTTCTCTGGACCCTGTAAGCAATTAATAAGTAACTAATTCTAAATATGTCTTTCATATTTGTAATTATTCCATGATATTTGTAATAATCAGCTTTTGGCGGTAGTAGGCCGTCATATATGTAAATTACACAGAACACGTATTAATTACAAACCTGTAAATGCAAGCTTTGGCGCTAGTAAGGCCCGTCTTAGACAGAATTAAGCATAACCATGTAAAAATTGTAATTATTAAGTGAAACTTGTAATTATTATGTGATAACTACTATTTTTCGTTTTGGAGAATTTCTAGGCGGATTGCTAGAGCCCAAAACTGAAAATTAAACATGATCACGAAGATATTTGTAATTTTTCAATGACAATTGTAATTATCCCCTGAAAATTTTAATTATGTCATGGTATTTATAATTATCAGGTTTTGGCGCTAATAGTCCCTCATAATCAATGCCAGGTAATAGAGAACAGTCTGAACAAGAATAACAGCAAGAAGGCCTTCCAGACTGTAAAGCAGCTGACAAGTGTTAAACAACCCAAGGTCTCCACGGTCGAAAGCAAGTCTGGCTTGTGCCTTACAGAAGAACAAGAAATCATGGATAGATGTACAGAGTACTGCTCTGATTTTTACAACCACACACCAAACAGAGACCCATCAGTTCTAGCATGTCCCCTAGCAGAGAAGAAGAAATCCTCCCAATTTTCCGAGAAGATGAGGTAGCGATGCAATCGAAGAAGAATGGAAAATCAGCGGGATTGGACAACATACACGCAGAATTGCTTCAAGCAGGAGGAGAAGCGATGATTGACGCCCTCACCATCACCTCCTCAGAACAACCATCGGCGTTCGTCAAGGATGCCTATGCTCTCCAATACTCTTCAACATCTTTCTAGAGCGCGTCATTTCGGATGCCCTTGCAGATCATGAATGTACAGCCAGCATAGGGGGTAGAGCAATCTCCAACCTCCGTTTTGCCTATGACATTGATGGATTGGCTGGGGAGGAACAAGAACTTGAACAGTTGGTACAGAACTTTCTTGAAATCTACAAACACATGATATAGAGGCTTGAAACCACATCCAGAGCCTTTGGAATGGAATTAAGCGCAGAGAGACCAAAATGATTACAAACAACACCAATGGCATCAACATGGACATCAAAGTCCAAGGCCAATCTCTCAAAGCGGTGCACAACTTCAAATATTTAGGAGCCTTTGTATCAGACAATGGGTCCCGACAGGAAGTCCTCTCCAGGATAGCACAAACAACTGCTGCCCTGACATGATTGAAACCAATTTAGAAAGACAGGACCATCAGTATACACTCCAATGTAAGGCTGCTGTGCTCCTTTGTCATCTCCATCTTCCTATACTCTTGCAAAACATGGACCCTCACAGCAAACCTACAACAAAGACTACAAAGAATGGAGAATGTGGTGCTACAGGAGATATCTGTGCTTTTTGTCTTTTTTTGTTTTTATACCCAGTACATCACCAATTACGAAGTTCGACAGACAATCACACAAGCCATTGGACAACACGATGACTTGCTCACAGTGGTGAAAAAAATGAATCTCCGATCTCACATCACCAAAGCATCAGACCTTGCAAAGACCATCCTGAAAGGCACGGCGCAAGGAGGCAGAAGAAGAGGGAGACAGAAAAAGAGGTGGAAAGACGACATTCAAGAATTGACTGGCTTGACACTGAGTGAGCTGCTGAGGACAGAAAATGATAAAATACGCTGGTTAAACGATCATCTGTGGTGCTCTAACGACTGGCGAGTTACGGGATAGGATATGAGGATAGGATAGGAATTAAATCTTGCGCAAATACAGATACCAACCCTTTCCAGTTCGCCAGTCGTCTTCATGAATAACCTAAACGCTGACTCATCTGTGGTCAGTGGACAGGTGAGATGTCACTGTGTCCAAGGCCAGCGGTACAGTGGCCAATGATTGACTGCGTATCAGTTTCAGAGACTACCTCTTTTCAAGTAGGTCTGACAGACCTGTGACATTCCTAGACACTGTAGAGTGCCCGCTACACAAATATACCCAGCACGCACTATCTTCTTCTCCCCATCTCAGGTCGCCCAGGATTGTGCTTAGTCGTTTAGGCGTCAGACTATACGCCCAAAGGTTGCAAGTTGGCGCCTCAGGAGGCTCGAGTTAGATTTAATCACTTTTATTTAATCACTTTTATATATAGCGTTTTTCCAGCTCAAGAGCCGCTCAAGGCGCTGGCTGATACAGGATCTAAAGTAATGGCCACACATGTCTTACGTTTTACGGATTATGCATTGGGTTATGAGATTTGTCACTGACCGGAATTTTAACGGTTGGCCACACCTTATGAGTTTACACACGTTTATAAATAAAATCAAACCGGGCCGTGATAAACATGGCGCCACTACCTCCGACCCAATGCATAAGCCGTAAAACGTAAGCCAAATGTCGCTACTAAACTCGTAGGGGTGGCCACCAGTCAAAATTCCGGTCAGTGAAAAATCTCATAACCCAATGCATAAGCCGTAAAACGTAAGTCAAATGAGGCCCCTACTTTATGCAATAGGTCGGAGGTAGTGGCGCCATTTGTGTCACGGTTGGGTTCGAAATTATAAACGTATAGTTACGTAGTTTCACTACAACAAGGCATTTTTCACGACGATGTAATGTACTCTTTCACGATTTGACTATAATATGAAACCACTTTACTAAAATCGACACTTAACAAGTGAAATCAACTGCTTTAGCTCGCCAAGTCGTGTGTAGCAGACAAATTGATTGCTTGGGTAAATTAACGTCCCCGGACACATAAAACGTATAGGGGACTTGAATTTAAGATTTTAGACAATAGGGCCCCAAAAGTGGGGTAGCAGACAACCTGTGTTGCGTGTAATCATACATGGGAGGAGTTTAGGTTGATCTCTAAACTCATGACGTCACACTCTCGCTTCTTCTTGGTCCTCGTAAGCCCGGCTTACGTATTATTGCATTAGAAATCAAACAAGCGCTATCCTTGTGAACTTTTACGTTTCATGAAAGCAAATACATAAGGAATTCATAAGCTCTGGTTCGAATTCCGGGTTGGCCAACGTGTGACCATATTATTTTCCCCTTTTCATCAACTGGTTCGCTGCACTGGTGTCGGCATAATGTGGCCAGTAGTAGCCTTTACACTCCAGTGTGGTGTGACTGTAACCTACAATTAACTTTTTAACACAAGCGTGGCGGAGTGCTACAGGCCAATGTAGCCGGGCCTTTACTCAAGCCGCCACCCAGGGTGCCCACTTGCAGCCTTTGGGCGCATAGTCTGACGTCCAGACGACTGAGCACAATCCTGGGCGACCGGAGATGGGAAGAAGGGACCTAGTGCTTGCTGTGCGTATTTGTGCAGCCGGCACTCCCCCGTCTCAGACATGAGCGTCAGGACCTTTAAAGTCTATGCGATGGAATGCGAGCGTGCACAGACTAGACCTCTCATCCAAGAGTAGAGCGCAGTGTCTCAGTTGTTGTTGTTTTTTCCTCCAGGTCGTTAACTGCGTTTGAGCCACTGCCAGTACAGGCTGCAATGTTATCGCCTAACATTCCAGAAAATGGCGCACGCCACTGAGCTCCAGATCCTGTATCGGCCAGCGCTTTGAACAGCTCTTGAACTGGAAAAGCCCGATATAAAATGGATAAAATAAAATAAATAAATACCTTGGTAAATCTTGGCGAGTCTCAGCTATGCAGTGTGATCTGGTGGATTTCTTTAAAACTCGGCATTCGTCATACTAGTCCTAAACCTAAACCATAGGCGTGTCCAGTCGCGGGTGAGTGATTCTGGTTTTAAACTGATGACCACTGTGGTTACTACACCCAAGCTTTCTACGGAAGTCCAAGTAATATTTGGGTATGGTGTACCAGGGGTCAGTTAGTTCCTTTTAGTCATCGCAGGCTGTGGAAAAAGATTGAGAAGTTTGAGAATCTGAACGTCGAAGGGGTTAAAATTACTGTTAGTCCAATGAAATGCGTTTGTTCAGGCGCGCCCGGTCAGGTAAGATGATCTTTGATATTTTACTTTCAGTATTGTGGATATTATTATTATTATTATTAAGTAAATGGATGGGACATTTAAAATTGAATTTTTATGGCAAATCTTCATTTGGGGCATTGTATTATGAGCCCCTTTTCGTATTATCGTTGTCTAGTGTCGGTCGGTAAAATTTTATTTTCTACATTAAATCACTTTTAGTGTTCTCTTAAATTTGTGGCCAATCCGTAATGTCACACTGGGTTAGGGCTCTGGGAGCTTGTTGTTTATCTTGAAGGTTGTCAAGGTTGTTTTCTTTTAGATATTTTGTTTTCTCAATATCTTTTTACGATTTCTTTGTACTCGCGCTGTTATATAGGGCACATCCTATACAGAATACTGAATATAGAAGAGCCTGCTGAAGCTACACCTATTGTATCTCAAATGTAGGCCTATGATGGACTCATCGTAGGCCTACTACGATAGACACGCACTAATTAGCTGGTGGTGTTTGTAGCGTTCACAGCCGTGTGCAGTGCATTATCAGTGTCCAAGGTCTCCCAAGGGATCAATGGAGAATGTAGCAGCTGTTGGATAGATCTAGATTCACAAGCCATGCAGCTAAGAGGGAAAGATAAAGGTAGAAGGGTATATTTAACCTTGACTAACACTTATAATCTCCCCAGTCAACCCAAACTTGCCTGAGGATTTTCCTATCCTGTCCTGTACCGCAACTCGGAAGTCTTTGGGGCACCACAGATGATTGTTTAAACAGCATACTCCATCTCTCTCTCTCTGTGTCATCAGCAACCCTCATGGCTTCACTCGGTGTCAAGCCAGTCCATTCTCGAATGTTGTCTTCCCTCCTCTTTTTATGCATCCCTCTTCTTCTTTCTCCTTGCACCGTGCCTTGCAGGATGTTCATACCATTGGAGTGTCCGTTTCTTTACCACTGTGAGCAGGTCATCGTGTTGTTCAATGGCTTGTGTGATGGTCTGTCGGACTTCGTCGTTGGTGATGTGCTGGGGATAAGAAATGCCCAGAAGTCTTCTGTAGCACCTCATCTCCATGCTTTGTATTCTTCGTTGGAGATCTGCTGTGAGGGTCCATGTTATGCAAGCATATAGGAAGATGGAGATGACACGGGAGCGCAGCAGCCTTACATTGGAATATAGACTGATGGTCCTGTCTTTCCAAATGGGCTTCAACCTTGTCAGGGCAGCAGTTGTTTGTGCAATCCTGGAGAGGACTTCCTATTGGGACCCATTGTCTGATACAATGGCTCCTAAATATTTGAAGCTATGCACTGTGTTAAGGTATTGGCCTTGGACTTTGATGTCCGTGTGGTGTTTTTTGGTTGTTGTTGTTTTTTTTATCATCATTTTGGTCTTCTCTGCACTTATTCCATTCAATAGGTTCTGGAGGTGGTTTCAAGCCTCTATACCAGCTGTTCAAGTTCTTGTTCCTCTCCAGCCAATCCATCAATGTCATCCGAAAAACGGTTGGAGATTGCTCTACCCCTTGTGCTGACTGTGCCTCGTGACCTGCAAGAACATCTGACGTGATGCGATCTAGAAAGATGTTGAAGAGTGATGGAGAGAGTAGGCATCTTTGACGTACGCCGATTGTTGTTCTGGACCAGTTCCCGATGGCGCTGTTGTGGAGGACTGCACTAGTAGCCTTGTCATACAGGCTTTTGATAATTCAATATTGTTAGGGTTTGTGTTGTACACTCTTATGGTTACCCACAGAGCTGCATGCTAGACTTGGTCAAACGCTTTCTTGAAGTCTGCAGATGTTATTGGTGCTGTAGGTAGTTTTACCCGTCACTAAAGTCGAAAGCGTTAATACACTTTGTAAACTCACCTATCTTGATCTGAAGTGTTTCCCGGTAAATGGAAGTGCTTAAATATTCATGTACAGATTATAAGTGTTATTCAAGTGTTATTGTAGGTTAATTATCTCCTTCCGTCAATCAGTCGAGTACCTGTTTTGAATTTGACGCCACATTGTTCTACCAAGTTATTACGTGGTAAAGTTCTATCCTATCCTATCAGCTATCTCGTAACTCGGAGGTCGTTGGGGCATCACAGACAATCGTTTAACCAGCGTACTCCATCTTTCTCTGTCATCGGCTAATCTCATGGCTTCGCTCAGTGTCAAGCCAGTCTATTTTCGAATGTTGTCCTCCCATTTCTTTTTCTGTCTCCTTCTTCTTCTGCCTTCTTGCACCGTGCCTTGCATGATGGTCTTTGCAAGTCCTGATGATCAGGGTTGATGTTGTACACTCAAATGGTTACCCACAGAGCTGGGTTGATGTTGTACACTCGGCCCACAGAGCTGCATGCAAGACTCTGTCAAACGCTTTGTCGAAGTCTACATACACATGATAAAGATGTTGCTGCTGTAGGTATTTCTCGCAGATTATTCTGTTTTGAATCCGACGCCACATTGTTTTACCAAGTTATTGTGGTAAAATCCATCACGGCGATACCCGTGAAAGGCTCTTGTGAGGTAACCATCTAGATCCAGATTTGTGGGCTTTCACTTGAGTAGTACTTCTATTCACCCGTACGATTCGGATTCATTGGTTGTCGTAGTAAAAGCATACACAAAGTAATAGTAAGATTAATAAGATGAGCGGTACTGTCACTGTTAACAGTTATGATTTTACCGTTCTTCTTGGGCTTGTTTTGTGTTTCCAAGTTAACTAGTTGTTTTTTTTATATAGCCATGGGTTTTAAAATAATTTATTCTGCCCACCCCTTTCCCTCGATCCAACACTTATCTCTATACAAATCAACAATCCAAATATTTTACACCGTGAATGAGTAATGCACACAATGTAAGGTGTGCGTACCTGGGAGAATCACGCATCGAAGTCAAGTGTCAAAACATTCAAAGCGGTTCTTATAATTATGGACCGTTTACTCATATATCAATAAAATGGCCTATGCGGATATTTCTATTTTCGGGTCACTGTCTCACTTACCCTAATCTGACCTTATGAGTTCTAAATAAATAAATATGGGAGCGCCGGAACTGTCGTGACTTTTTTTTATAATAAACAAAAGTTCAAAACCATTTCTTAATTATCCCCACTATCAAATTCCGATTACTCGTGCATGCAACGACGACCCTCTTATTCAACTATTGACTATCAAACCTACTTCGTATTTATTTTTAGCTGTTTTATAGATAAATCTTTGGCATTACTCAAGTTAGATAAAAAAATTCTTTGGCGATTTTTCATCAACACGAATTTTATGAATGAGCACGCCTGCTCACTACGTCGCATACCTCCTGTAATTTATTTGTCAAATGTTGAAAGGGTGCCCCTATTCAAAGGAAGAGGGAGGTGCATGCGTCATACTTGTGTTGTCGTCTGCTGTCGGGCGGCGTGGGCTTGACCGTAGGTACCGCTGATCATTGTAGAGAGTGAGTGCGGTTTTAACTTCTTCTGATAAAACTGCATTGACAGAGTCGAACATGTTGTTGATAATGACGGAAATTGCTTGATAAAGTCCGACGTTTTGATTAAGACGACTTTTAAGGAGAACCTTTGTTGAAAAACAGGGATACAAAACAACGGAATAAGCGTGTGTGACAACTGTGTCCTCTATTCTACTTGAAAATCAAGCCCGTTAGAGCTTATTTCATGGGGCTGTTTTTGTGACAGATGTTCGTTTTGGTACAAGTTAAGTTGTGTTAATCATTAGTCGGTATAGTAACCTGCGTTTTCTGGGTTTATTGTCTCGTCAAGATAAGAAGCCGTGAGTGTTTTAGAGGTAAGTGGTTTTCAGGTGTTAATAATACTGTTATTATTACAGTGTTCGTCAAACTACCTAGCGCAATTTAATTAATTAATTTGTAAACATATAGGTCTAAGGCTACTACTACTAGCGTATTGAGTAATTCGTTTGCAATGCGAAATATTTTATTGCTCTTCGTTTTTAGTGTTCATTCTAAAATGTGTCCAATCATTTAGAGCTGTATAATATTATTAGCAGAGTTGAAGCATTGTTAAAAGCTCCTATTAATATACATACCTGTTCACTATGTATCATATAGCTTAGATGCAAATGATCATGTTGACAAACATATATTATATGCGCTTTATGTGTTGCATGATGCGCGCTGATGCGCTTGGTTCAACAGTAACGATTTGATTCTATGCAATGGTTTCCATATTGTGTCTGTTGGTCGCATTGTCGTCGAATCGGTAGTCAAATGTGTCCTCAATAAAAGCTTCCTTCAAATAGCTTCAATAATATTATTGCCGGGTCTTTGTCGTCGATTAAAGAATCGTGATTCAAAATGTCTTCAATAATGTCACTTCGATCGTGCCTAGAATCACCCTTGGTTTTGTGTTGTTACTTTCGAGATAAGACTACAAGGTCAGGATGGTCATCCAGATGATAAGGAGAAAGCGTGTCGGTGAGAAGAAGGGAGGGAGTGGGGAAGAAGACTAGTACGATCTATTATACAAGATGGTTTGGATGCTGGTCGGTTCGAACTGTCAAGAGTTGGTGTAATGAAAGAGGCCAAGTGGTCTCCGGCGAAGTCGAGTTGGGAAGTTGGTACCGGTGTGACATCCTCACAGTTCCTAGTATCTTAGCTGGGCTGGGAGCGAATGGGAGCATTCTGATTGGTCGACGCGTTACAAAATTCGACGCATGCGCACAGTGCTATCATAGTCTTCGTAAGGTTTAGGGTTAAAGTTTGGGTTAGAGTTAAGAGTTTAGGGTTAGGGTTAGGGTTTGGGTTAGGGTTAGGGTTAGGGTTATGACGCCTAAGAACTTCGTGAAAAAGCCGGCACGACATGACCTGGCGCATGCGAAATGCGCTCGGATAAACTAGGACACCCGGAACTTGAAGGATGTGACACCGGCGCCAGTTTCGAAAGAAGTGGTCATATGTGAATGTCTGCTCTATGGGGAAATCCCACTGCGCTGACGATCATTCTTACCACTATAAAGTTCACATAATCCTCATACTTGGGCGTCGCATTAATTGCAAAATGTTGCAAGGTATCCATTCTGACAGTGGACGCACTCTTGTGGGACAGGGCTGACGATTTTCACTTATTTCTGAGTGCAGTGATGAACACTGGATTTCCCTGCGTGACGCTATACTTTTCTATACCTTATTTTTCGTTAGTATCGTAGTATCGTACGTACTTCATGAAATTATAATTTTACTTTCTCATAATAATTGTAATTTCACTTTGGTTTTATACTCCGCGACCATCTCTTACAGTTTAAAAAAAATTCTTACCCTCTCTACAGTTAAAAAAAAAAAAAAAGAAGGTATCCTGTCTCAAAGGATGTTGATGCATGCTTATTTAATTAATAATTTACATTCACATTCCATAGTCCAAATGTGTTGTTAATATGCTAAATTAACTAAGTGGTCTCATGTCACATTTCTGTTCAGCTGCTTTAAAAAATAATTTAGTTACGTGCATGAACATAATATGCTCACTAAACTTCAATAAGCATAATACACACTGTCCCCTAATTCAGCACAATTTGGGTTCACTCAACATGACTTGCATACTCTGTTTAGTACATACCTTCATTCAGAGTGTCTGGGATTCACAGCAAGTCAATCATTCACTTGTAAACTTTACCGTTGGTCTCATGATTGTCGGCGTGAAGTAAAATCTTGTATGATCCCTGAGAGCTTAGTCACATTTCCGGGAGCCTGAGTATTTTGGACAACAACTAAACTTGAAACCCGCAGCTGCACCAGCTTCTCCTGATGTACATAACTTGTGTAGCATAGTGGTTTACAAGTGTGTGAACCCAAAATTTGTTCTTGGAGACTAGCATCGAAAACTATTGCTTTCAAGTAAATGAAGGTTCTGAATATGAATCGGTAGTATCGTTACTTTTAGAGTTCCTCGTTTTTGAAGGACACTGGGTTCTGGAAGCTGTGTTCCTTGTCCTTCTGGACAGACTTTTAAAAAAAATTATTTTACTGTGAATTGTGCTTGCCTACCCTATTTTAGTATTTGCCCACTTTTTTTCTACCTTGCCTATCGTCATTTGCTAACTGACTTTTTCGGCTTTTGAAGATTATTTTACCTGGAGATTTTACTCCATTCTGTGTTTTACAGGGACTGACTACGTTTTGCTGCAGTTTATTATCCCTTTCTATCGGAAAACGGAATAATAAGCTGCAGCAAAACGTTTACCAGTACAAGGTCGGATTTTTACTTCTGTCCAGAAGAGACCACCCGAGATTTTCAAGATTATCGAACATTGTTATTCCCACTATTCAAGTTTCTGAGTCGGACACAGACACTCAGCAGATTCAAGTGGCTGAACTATGAAAGTGAAACTAGTTAAAAACTTTAAACTGTTGACCTCAATGCAGTTGCCGTAGTATTTTGGGGGGAAATTCTGATACTCAAAATAATCAGCGTCGTGCTGTGCTTGAGAGTCCAAATCACTCAGGATTGAGGAAGTTTGTTGTCAGCTTTTACTTTTAGAGAGGATTGTGTAAGAAAAGGCGACCAGCGTCGTTTTCAGTGATGGTCAGTTTTTAGCGTTGTGCACTATCCTTATGCCAAGTTTTGGATGGATTTTTCTTCCCACTTTAATGTTTCTGCTTATTGGCATTTATGTGTGGTCTTCAGTTATATGATGTGCTTAGTTTTTAGGTCCCATCCCCACGTAAATGAAGATTGGTTATCCCAGATAATGCCTTAAACAACACTATAGCGTGAGGAGTTGATGAGGAGTTGATGTGACATTTGACAAGTTCACATCCTTGATTGGTTAGTAGTAATGGTAATTAGTGTTAACAAACCCCCTTGCTGGTAATTGTCATTGTCGCCAGGATCAGGTGATGTCATGACTTTGTGCCGTGTTTAGAAGGTGATATACGATACTATCCAGACAGTTTGGGCTCGTTTGTGGAATCTCATTGTATGGACTTTAGACGAAACGCGAGCCATCTTTTTAGATTGACACGGTAATACAAGGTTAATTTTAGGATTCTATCGTTTGCTTTGTTTAGGGATTAGGTTTCATGGGCGGAAGATTTCCATTGTGAGTTTCCTTGATCCGCTTTGAAGTTTCTTGTGAATTGCATTCTAACTGCGCGTAACACGACATGACTTTAATAGACATGACAGTTTTCAAATAGTTTTGGTCCATTGTTTTCACAACTAGTAAAGCTGTGACAGGTTCAAATCTGTTTGTCTCAATTTGCTGTGAGGGGGCATGGTCTACTTCCTTCTCTTTGCTATCGTTCCATAACACTACCTCTTACGCGTGGTACAAGAACTGCTGAGTGGACACGCCTGTATCATTTCAGGCGTATTCTATGACGGCCTACTAGCGCCAAAACCGAGAGTTACCAGTATCTCGAGATAATTGAAATTAACACATGTTCTGTTCAATTTACATAGATACCGGTAATCTACAGTGTTAATTAATAATTATCAATATTGCCATGCCTTCCTAGCGCCAAAACCTGACAATTACAAATCATGTAATAATTACAATTATCAAGGGATAATAACAATTATTGAAAAATTACAAATATCTTCGCGTGATCTTGTTAATTATCAGTTTTGGCTCTAGCAAATCCGTCTGGAAGTGCGCCAAAACCAAAAATTGTAATTTTCATTTGATAATTTTAATTTTCACTTGATAATTGTAAATATGTTGTTGATATTTGTAATTATCCCGTGATATTTGTAATTACCAGGTTTTGGCGCTAGTAGGCCATCATATATATGTGAATTATACAGAACACGTGTTAATTACCATTTTTACGGATACCTGAAAATGCAAGTTTTTGAGGTAATAAGCCGCCTCAGCCAGAATTAAGCATGATCACCAAAACTTAAATTGAAACATGATCACGCGAAGATATTTTACATTTTGCAATGATAATTGTAATTAAGCCATGATATTTGTAATTATGTCATGATTTTTGTAATTATCGGATTTTGGCCGTAGGCCGTCACGTCATAGTATGCTGCATCGACCATCAGTCTCAGTGTGTACCTTTGTGTCCTTAAGTTCTTTGAAGGCTGATACAGTACAATGTCGGGTTTTCTGTCTTATCTCACTACCCGGGCAAATCATTGTTTCTAAAGAGGTTTTATTCTAAGTATGATGGACACCTCTTCAACAGTCCATCATTTGCCTCCGATCTTTTACCAGTCATCATTATACTGACCCACTGGGTGAGTCAGCATTTTTCACAGCTGTTTCACCTCATGATAGTGTTTTAAATGTACCGAGTTTGAACACTGAACCACCAGAGCAATCCTACTGCTACGGAGGGCAGTGAAAAATGGCAACTTTTATCTGGCCATTTTTTCACTGCCCATCTTAGCACTATGATAGTTCTGGTGGTTGAGTTTTGATTTAGGTCTCCACACCTCTTCCATGAGATGGTTATCCATATCTGTAATATCGACAATGGTATGGGGAGACGTTCAATGTAATGTTAATTCTTTCTTGTTTAAAGGTCGAGATGAAGTGGCGATATAATTGAGTTTGTCTTAGACGCTCTGCGTGGGGAGGTGGATCCTGCCATTTTGAGAGCACATTCTCAATCTGAGTATCAGACTGCTGAAGCAGTCTTCTGATTGATAAATCCAACCACAGCTTAAGATTAGTGATACCCAGTTTGAGCGCATTCTTTCTCTTTTCTCACATTTGCATTTGCCTACAGCAAGCCTGCATTACGTCACACCGTCAATGAATGTGGGCTTACCCGCAGGTATTTTGTGTTACCCCCATCCCAGGCGTGTTTGCATTTTGGATGCATGGAGTGTACGGTTGAATGATGAACAAGTTTGGCATCTTCACATCACAATTGGACTTGGAGGAAGCTTAACTTTTCCCATTTAGTTTCATCCTTTGTTTGGGTATGATATTTTAAATGTGAGGATTACGTTTACTAGAAAATGTCTTTATAAGGTCTTGTGACGTATGTGTGTGTAAAAAGATCTTTAAACGTGGGGGATTGTGCATTTTAAAAAGGTTTGAGTAATTATAAGTTCAAAGGTTGTGAGAAAGTGGTTGCATTTTCATGGCTTAGTTGACATGGAAAGAAGGTTCATCATACTAGCAGCAACTTTACATCATCCTGTTGTAAGTTTCTGTGCATTTAGACTTATTTAGCATCGTCTGTTGTAGCAATTTACACTTCACAAGGTGTTAAAATAATCAAAATTTTTAGTGTTGTTATAGCTATTTGGGTGTTTCTGTCTTTTCATGTGCTTATTATGGTATATGTTATTAATGAAGTAACTTGAATTCAGAGTTCTTCACTCAAAAACAGCACAAAGATGTCAGACCAGGTAGTTTTTCATCAGTTGTATTATGAATGTTTCATATAATAATAGTATCCTGAAGGCTGTACTTGATTTCAGTTTAGCAGTCAAACATTTTACCTATATTCAAGATATTAAATTATTTGATTTAATTTTTATGGTAATTTCACGGATGTTTGAATTTGTGATTACCCATTTTAAAGATCTGCATATTCCCTTTGATCAGATATTCGTGGCATTTGATTCAGTGCTCTTATTAAAACTGTAACATGAACTGTCATAGTGGAATTATGGCTGTAGCATAACTCTTGATGCTCACTTACAATATTTATATAATTCTTCTGAGGTTAAGTTGCAGCATAGCACTTAATGTCTGCCTTTATCAGTTTATGATTGATAGCAATGTTAGTGTTCTGATTTATTGCTTCAGAGGGGATCAGTAAATATAATTTTTCAACAGAGAACCCTGTGCTGGTTTGATCATTAGGGGTTAGTGTCTCTGGTTATGATCATCTTAGTATCTTGCTGTGGCTGCTTGAAATGTTCATTGTAGGTTAGAATGCTTGAAGTTGAACTGCAGGTTGATAACAGTAGCTGGACTGTTTGTCATTATAGATAGATACATACTCAGTGCTTATAGGGTCCAGCGGACTGCCAAGAGCCGAATCAGGACCACAAAAAATTAAGTAAAATGAGATTAAACTGTTAACATTTAAATATTTTGAAAGATATAAATAAAAGCAGTTTCTTCAATAAAATCCAAACAAGAATACAAGACAAGACGACATGATTTAAAGGCGATAAAACAAACCAACATCATGTAAAAATTGAAACAGGTTCTGACCATTGCATACTTTAAAAACCTCATTAAAAGGTACTGAACCAAGATATCTTTCCCTTAAATCAACCAGATCAGCACATTCAGACATAAAATGACGAACGGAAAACGTTTTGTCACATGCAAAGCACCATGGTGGTTCCTCTCCTTTTAAAAGGAAATTATGGGTGACACAAGTATGCCCAATATGAAGGCGAGCCAAAACAGTTTCCTCTTTGCGGGTGGACGCAAAGTTAGGCAAAGAAGCAGATAAATCCGGAAGAATTTCAAATAATTTGTTATTGATTTGCTTAGACCATTCAGTCTGCCACAGCCGTTTACAATAAACTCCAGTCATACAACGCAGGTCAGAGTATGGAACAAACTGGAAAATCTCTGAAGGGAAATCTAGATGCAGAGCTTCTTTAGCCGCTTTGTCCACTGCAATATTGCCGTGGATGCTCATGTGACTAGGTACCCACATAAAAACTATCCTTTTACCCTCAGAAACAAGTTCTGTGTGGAGGTAATGGATACTGTTTGTCATTGAAATAATGTCCAAAATATTAATGAAGAAGTTGAACTTGCTGAAGAGGACGTTTGGGATGTTGTGTTGATGCAGAATTGTAGGTACACGTGAAACTGAAAGTGTACCATTCAGCACAGATTTATGGGTCCTATCCTATCCCGTAACTCAAAGGTTGTGGGGCACCACAGATGATTGTTAAACCAGCGTACTCCATCTTTCTCTGTCACCTGCAACCCTGGCTTCGCTCAGTGTCAAGCTAGTCCATTCTCAAATGTTGTCATCCCACCTCTTTTTTTGTCTCCTTCTTCTTCCACCTCCTTGCACTGTGCCTTGCAGGATGGTCTTTTGAAGGCTGATGCTCTGGTGACGTAGCCATGCCATCAGAGTTTCCATTTCTTCACCACTGTGAGCATGTCATCATGTTGTCCAATGGCTTGTGTGATGGTCTGTCGAACTTCGTTGTTGGTAATGTGCTGGGTATAGGAAATGCCCAGTAGTCTTCTGTAGCACCTCATCTCCATTTGTATTCTTCGTTGTAGATCTGCTGTGAGGGTCCATGTTTCGCAAGCATTTAGGAAGATGGAGATGACAAGGGAGTGCAGAAGCCTTACCTTGGAATGTAGACTGATGGTCCTGTCTTTCCAAATGGACTTCAATCTTGTCAGGGCAGCAGTCTTTTGTGCGATCCTGGAGAGGACTTCCTGTCGGGACGCATTATCTGATACAATGTCTCCTAAATATTTGAAGCTATACTCTGTGTTGAGGGATTGGCTTTGGACTTTTATGTCCATGTTGATGCCATTGGTGTTGTTGGTCATCATTTTGGTCTTCTCTGCACTTATTTCCATTCCATAGGCTCTGGAGATGGTGTCAAACCTCTGTACCAGCTGTTCAAGTTCTTGTTCCTCTCCAGCCAATACATCAATGTTATCTGCAAAACGGAGGTTGGAGATTGCTCTACCCACTATGCTGACTGTGCCTTCGTGATCTGCGCTCCAGAAAGATGTTGAAGAGTGTTGGAGAGAGTAGGCATCCTTGACACACGCCGATTGTTGTTCTAAACAGTTCCTGATGGGTAGTGAATTTTTTTTTAAATTCTTTTTTTTAAGGCTTCAGCTCATTTCCCTTTCTTGACTATGCCAGATGCAAACATTTGACTTCAGGAAATGCAGTTCTATATCTTTCCATCTCGAATTTTGTTCTCCTCTTAACTTTCCAAACTTCACCTCTTTCCATCTGGTGGTTACTCTTTTGTCAGTTTCTTTGCAAACTTTGATCTTTATATACGTTCAAAATTCTCTTTCTCACATTATAGAGTTGCACTCTATTCATTCTATTGGCCTGAATAGTTGGACCAGTATTTCACAGTGCAAACTTCAACTAGCTAAACTACAATTAAACTTGAATTGAAAGTTTAAATTTGAAAGCAACCCCTGTTGGGGTGCCAGGGGTTTGAGTATAAATAGTATCCCCACTTTCTGGAATTTTAGTGCTTTAAATTCCCACTGTCGCTGTCTTTCTTATTTGCTCTTTCTCATTCCTGCTCTGTTCTATTAATCTGCTATACTATCTTCTTCTTCGCTAGACCAGTCACCTACCTTTTTTCTTGAAAACTCTTCCGGGACAAGACTCCTTATTTGTGTACGAGGTCTGTTGGATCAGCTTGGGAATATTGGACGCTTTGTGCCAGGTGGTCACTAGGGCTTTCTATGATGTTATTATTTAGCAATGTAGGCATTTTATATGTATGTGTTTTGTTAATTTATAATAATGTTTGTATTCTATTTTGTTTTTGTAAACGGGGGTTCGATAAATTAGAGTACAGCCTCAGCGTCCCTTGCGTGGGATGTCTTTATTGTAAAGTGACTGGCTGGTAGAGAGCTTTCAGTTTTACCACTAGGGTTGTTTCGGCAGATCTTTTATGCAGATCAGGGTTTGTCCGGTCCTGATTTGGCTCAGAAGAGTCCGCTGGACCTAAATGGACCATTCATGTAATGTAATTAAATTGAAAGCAATTTTGTGTTTCAGAACCGTCCAGCTCCATGACACGTCTGTTCACCCCCAAGAGTCCTCGTCCGCCGGATCGTGATGTGTATGTGGGCTCAGCGCAGTACGCTGTGTCTGAGATGTCCCTGAAGGATGCCAAGGGGCGCGGCACCTCCAGCAGCCTCAGTCAGCCTGTGCTGCGCAGTCACTCCTTTGGCGGCATGTCGGGAGGCCAGCAACAGTCTCCGGCCACTGCTTCACATGTAGGCAGTTTCAGTGTTCCACCTGTTATTTTTATTTGTAATGTGTTGTATGCGTTATATCTTGAAGAAAATACTAATCACAGAATGCATATATATGCAAACATGAGTCAGTGCTTTAAAAAGAGGTGCATGCGCAATACATTATGATTGGTATAAATATCTTTAAAAACAAATGTCCTCTGAATCAATTTAGTACCTGATGGAGCCCACTTATTGCTCAGGTTAGCGCCTTTTGCTATGTTAAAAACACTAAGAATTAGGCAGATGCTCTTTGCCTGTATTATTTCAGGTACTAGGTGAGTCATTAAAGCGTGGAACTCGACCACCAATCCACCATCGACACACTCATGGGTCTTCGCCGGGGGTCAAAGGTGCCTCAGGATTCCATGCCCTTCGCAAGTCCCCAAAAGTGCCGAAAAAGCCTCGGCCAAATAGGGCCCTACTCATGTTTGAGAGCATCAAGAATGGAGTCAGGTTAGTGGATGGTTATCAGTTCTTTTCTTTGTGTGTAATGCTTACAAATGTCTCTGGGTGCAATAAATTGTGTTGTTGACCACTACCACCTGCTAACTTACAATGTACAGCCTGTTCACTATGTCCCGATGATAAACTTTTAGTGTTTTCTAGTAATAGTCATAAAAATTGTGACACACTGCTTGCTTTGCAATCAAATCACTCGCCTTTAATGGCAGAATTGTCCCAGATTTATTTGCTGTCTAAATATGGTCACTGGAGTGTAGTTTAGATATAATAAAAGATTGAGAATTACTGTACCATTGTGTATTAGAGTCGGATCACACTTTGTAGTGCAGATTCAAGTCAATATTCAAAATCAAAATAAGGCAAAAATAATTACAATTAAATTATTTACGCTGTTGTAAAAAAACAACAACACTATTTTGTGTCTGTACCATATAGAGGATTTTTTGGTTTCTTCAGCAAGAGCCAAACTGCTCATATTTAACACTATTATTGTCTCAATATTATTATCATCTTCTGCTTTTTCTTCATCATGATCAGCAGCAGCAGCAGTCCACACATTAATATTCTTAACATTTCTTTTACAGAGAACACATTCAAGTTACCAATGAGGATATTCGACAGTTACAGTCAAATAGTGACAGCACAGCATCTTCTGCGCAGGTAAGCTCCTTTGGCTTTCTACCTGTGCAATCAATACTTTTATGACTTGCGACCTTATTGTGGTATAATCAAGTTCCCTGTTCCCCTACCTCCAACCCACCTCTGTCCCCATTTTCGGAACAAGAAATCTGTAATATGTCAATAAATAAATTGTTACAACTGTACTGTGAATGTTGTAACCAGAGGACTCATTTTACTATTAATTAGATCATTTTACTAATTTAATTAGATCAATGTCTGTGAAACCTTCCTCTGACATTGTCAGTGATCTTTTTTTTTCTTTCCTTTTTGGTAATGTTTTTAATAACTAACTCTTAATAAGATTCCTGTAAATGATTAATTGCTATCTGTGTACTCAGAACTTCATAACCAGAGGTTAACTTTGTAATAGACCAGTTCACTCTTTGTCATTCTTAGCAGTTGATATGACTGTAATCTGTTAATTCGTATTTGTACACACTGACTCAGTGTATGCTCCATTTTAACCTTAAGATTAACAAGATTCATATTAAGGAATGTAAGTTGTATGTTTTTTAAACCATGAATCAGTGTTAGTTCCATTTTAACCATAATTTGTAGAATTGTTGGATCTAGCCAAACCTCTTTGTATTTGAATGTTTAACTTCCATGTACTTTTTGTATTATATTAGTCTACAATGCATTGTCTGTTCATAACAGTTAATGTATGAATTTTTAAAGAGTTGGCTATCACTTTGTGTACAGTCGCTCCTCTTTATATTTCTTCAAATTTAACTTTCAATTATACATGGTTATCATTTAGCGAACAATGAATTGGTATTATCATAACTTAGTTCTGTATTTTATTTGTGTTATCCTAGGCTAAAGTGCTTGAAACAGATAAGGTATGGAGCATGTTTTGGCAGGATTGTTATGCACATGTGATTGCTTATTTTAATTTTGAACACTAAACATTTCTTGAATTTGTGGATGTTGTAGACTACTGTGCAGTTTTGTCTGTGTTAACTGTGTAATCTCCAACATAATGATTGAAACGCATGTTGCATTGTGTGACCGCCTTACGATGGTCTAATCAATATGCTTCTTTTGATGTTGGACATGACATATAATCTGCTACACTGCGTAGCTGAGACATATAATCTGCTACACTGCGTAGCTGAGACTAGCCAAGGATTACATTCGCCTCTCCACTAATCTCCTCGCTGGTTACTGGACTGAGGTGTAGCTGCAATCCTGATTTAGTCTTATTTAAAAAAAAAAAACAAATTTGTTAGCTACTGAGAAGTATGAAGTACACACTAAAATTAGCAAAAGAAGAACAGTTGCACATTTTGTTTAAAAAATACTCTCCGTTTCCAAATAATATTATGAACTAGGTTGTGGAAGAGCGCATTCATCCAAAAAGGGCGGCAGAAAGCTTTTTACAGCATGGTCTTTTTCACAGCAGGGGCTAGTGGCGAGCGTGTGTGCAGAATCACTATTCCTCACTGCTTAACCTGACCAGCACCCCTTGGGGTCATGAGCAATCTTGCCACTGTAGATTGTTCTAACCTATAAAGGGAAAAGGGAAAGCCCCAGTTGAAAACCTGTCTTTCCTTTATAGGCATGACCGATTCACTGCGGCAACAGTACCCCGTTGGAGTGCCGGGGGTTTCAGTATAAATAGTATCCCCACTTTCTGGAAATTTAGTGCTTTAAATTCCCACTGTCGCTGTCTTCCTCATTTGCTCTTTCCCATTCCTGCTCTGTCCTATAACTCTGCTATACTATCTTCTTCTTCGCTAGATCAATGACCTACCTTTTTTCTTGAAAACTCTTCCTGGACAAAACTCCTTGTTTGTGTATGAGATCTGTTGGATCAGCTTGGGAGTATTGGACGCTTTCTGCCGGGTGGTCACTAGGGCTTCCTATGATGTTATTATTTAGCAATATAGGCATTTTATATGTATGTGTTTTGTTGATAATTTATAATGATGTTTGTATTCTATTTTGTTTTTGTAACCGGGGGTTCGATTAGTTGGGGTAAAGCCTCAGCCGTCCCCTGCGTGGGATGTCTTTATTGTAAAGTGACTGGCCGGTGGAGGGCATTCAGTTTTCCCACTAGGGTTGTTTTGGCAGATCTTTTATGCGGATCGGGGGTTGTCCGGTCCTGATTTGGCTCGGAAGAGTCCGCTGGACCTAAAGCAACAATCAATCAATCAAAACCTGACCAGCGGCAGATACTAGTGGGGAAGGGTAAAAGTAATCTTCAGCTTGTAAAAGCTATGCAGTGTGATTATCTCCAACATATAATGGTCTAATCGACATGCTTCAGTTTATTTTACACGCTTGCAGTTTCGTGATTGGCATATTGTATTGTGTGACATATCATCTACATCATATAATAATCTCATCAGTGTGCTTAATTTGATGTTGAATGCCCGCAGTTTCTTGAAATGCATATTGTATTGCATGCCATATAATCTCCAACATATAATTATAATCTCATCAGTGTGCTTATTGTGATGTTGGATGTTCACAGTTTCATAAAAACGGCTGTTGCAGAATTTTTGTATTGGTACAGTTTTTCCCATAATATATCACTGCCTGAAAAGAATACTGTTCCATTATTATTGTGAATGAATGATGGCAGTATTCTGTCCAGGCTGTGATATAATCTCCAACATAGTCTAATTGATGGCCAAAAGTGGCAGCATCATTAATATGTTGTGCCTGCTGAAGTATAAATAATACTTTGACATGACCAGTAAATAATATTTTATTTTCAAAACATTGAACAGTTGTTTTCTTACTAAAGTTTGACACCTTGCATGTGTGTGTATATCCATGGCTAGTTTACACCTGTATTTGTGTATACTCTGTAATATTATTTTTTGTACCTGCAGTGTATTGTCATGTTTGAGTAACAATATTTGCATGCAATGCATCATGTGGTCTAAAACTAAATGTGTGGCAAGAATCTTTCATTCAGCGCTTGTACTTTTCCGCGGTTCAACGAATTTCCACTATTTAAAAATATTTTGACCAAGAACAGTTTTGTTTTCCGCGGGAAAAAAAGTTAAAAAAACGATTTTTCTCCAGTGAAAAAGTTTTTTGTGCATGTCCTCAAGTCAAACGAAAACACTGAACTGTGAATGCATGTGTCTGAATCGTAGACAGTAAAATGGATGGAAGACGCAGTGTTGAGCATGGCAATGCAGGAGATGATAAAGGCGTGAAAAATGCATGGATGGAAAAAGAAGTGGGTGATGAACAACTTGGACAATATTTAAGGAAGATCTCTGGCAACAAAGAGAAAAGCAATTGAGAACTTGCTTTCCAAGGCAAAAAAAAGCTAAGCAGTCTCATGCAACTGTGAGGCAAGTCACTAAATGTGAAGGACTCAACCTTCAGTCAGTGTTTATGATGCACAATCTGTGAAGTCAGTGTGCAGCTTTCAACCCTCAATCAGTGTTGCCACAAGTATATCAACTAACAAGTTAGTATCTCTCTTCTATGTCTCTATTGACGTGCGCGTACAACCGGTTGCTTCCCTTTACATGCTTTTCGCTCCATAGAGCGTCATCGGCCTGAAATAACTTTTTAGAAACTTCAAAACCCAGGGGAATTATGGGTAGAGAAATCCTTTTCTGAAATGACGTCGGCCAAATCCTTCTTTAGTTTCTTTGCTCGAGCAAAGGCAACCTCATAGGTATGGAGCACTTCGTCCATTATAACTCCATCACTGATAATACTGCTGACAAGTTTCTGCCTTTGTTCACTACCAGAAATATGCAGTTCCTCTCCCAACTTTCGTTTCATTTCAGCGAGCACATCTTCGCGAGAACAGATTTCTCAGAATTCTCTATTCTATTTTTAGGTTTGGGATTTCCCCGTCTCAGCTTGTGGCTAAACGGGACCACCGCACGTCGACTAGGGGCAATACGAGATACTAACTTGTTAGTTGATATACTTGTGGTGTTGCTGATGCACAATCTGTGAAGCCAGTGTGCAGCACCAAGCATTCAGTCAGTGTTGGTGAAGCACCTCAAAAACTTGTTCAGAGAAACTGTGGCCACAAACAAATCAATCTCTCCAAATTCTTCAAACATACTAACTAAACCATTGCCAGTGAAAAAATTGTTTCAAGATATGGGTTGTAAATCAAAATGTATGAAGAGTTTTTAACTAAATTTGGACTTAATTGGTGAATAGTGACTGTCAGTTGAGCATCAGTGTGTGTTTACACTAAGATTTGTAGTTGGACTTTGTTGGCAAATAATAACTGTAAACTGTGCATCGATAAAGACAGGCTACTTCAAGAGTTCAGCTGTATGTAAGCAAGCTAGACTTTTCCTTCCATTCCTTCCATATGTTATATGTTTTTTGCTCATCAAAAATGCACAATTAAATTTTTAAAAATATACATTCGGCGAAGGGGGAAAAGGAGTGGGAGAGGGGTGGGTGTCACTCCTTTGCACCCTCTACCAGTGCTTATGAGGTCCTTGGACCCAGGCCAATTTCCTCTTTTTTAACTCCAGACCATTAAAAGGTAACTGTAGATTACCGGATTGTATAGGCAACTACTGGTCACATTATTCTGACACCAGTGAACCAGTTCATGGTAAGGGGAAAATAATATGGTCACAAGTTGGTCAATCCGGGATTCGAACCAGGTATATTCGGTTACTAGTAAGCCGCTCTACCAACTGAACTACCCGGCAGCCCCACCCCAACCCCCACCCTCAGAGCCCTGGTCATTGAAGAATAAAAAAAATAAAATTATATCATTAATTCATCAATGCTGATGAGTACATTAAGGCCAAAAATTTATATATTTTTTTTCAGTACCTCTTTTTGTATTTCCAGACTTAATCTGAAAATACTGAGGGGAATCTGAAGGAGCCAAATATCAGCCTGTCCGTCGGTCGGTCCATTGGAAGCCATATTTCAGAATCACTAAATGGATTTTGACCAGACTTTATAGGAACATTATCTATGATAGTGGCCTGCCATCACTGCCATTATACTTTCTCAACCGCAAGATCAAGGTCACTGGAGTCTATTTGTTGCTACACACGCTTTGCTCAGTATTTCAAGAACGGATGATTTTGTTGATGTTTAGTATAGAGGTTCTTCAAATCATGGGCCATCATTCAATAGCAGTCCGGTTGTCAGCCAGTCAGTCATTCATTTTTTTGTTCAGAGCACTTTTTTGCCTTATCTAAAAAAAATAAATGGAACCGAAATTCAAAATTTTTACTTTGCGAATACTTAAACTACTGCCCTGCATGTTAGATCATCATTCCTATTTGTACTTTCTCAAAGGTCAAGGTCATTGTGCTTCACATTGTCTAAACACGTTTTGCTCTGTATCTAAAATTGGCTGATCCTATTTGGATAATGTGTTTGCTTTGCAAATAGTTCACATCATGGCCTGTCATTTGTTTTTATTTTTTGCTTCGTATAGATAAAGCCGAGTAACAACACCGACAAGAAAATTAATACTTTTAAAAATTCTGATTTTTCCGCTATGTTTGTTAATGCCTGAATGGCTAGCCTTGTTTTGTTTGCCATAATGCTTGCAGTCTTGATTGCCATAATGCTTGCAGTCTTGATTGCCATAATGCTTGCAGTCTTGTTTGCCATAATGCTTGCAGTCTTGATGCCTTTCATTTTGTTTGCTAGTTGTGTGTATTTATGTTGTAATTCTCATGCCTGGGTTTTGTTTTGTTCAGCGTTTTTTGCCCCAGTGCATTTAACTCTTTTAAGTCAAGATTTATGTATAGGCAAGATCAATTCAATTTGTGTTATATTTCATCAGCATGCAAATGGCTGTTTCAGAAAGCTTGTTTTTATGAACTAATTCATGTTTTTAACCTTAATTTAAAAGACATGCTACGCTGTTCTTTTCTGTGAAGTGGAGTGCTTGTTTACAGTAGTGTTTCTTTGAAGTATCTTTCCGCACATAATTATGTATGTACCCCACTACATTGTATATTTATTTACCCTCTGGCAAAATGGTCCTGTATGTTGCACTTGACTTTCTTTCTGCATGTATAATGTGGAAATCCAGACTGGAATATTATCAAGTGCATTTGTGTTATTTGCTTTTCATGTAATAATTTTCATCTTCATTACAAATAATTTGAACGTGATGAACTTACAGCAAGTTTGGACTCGAATGCTTGCAGCAGTACTGTCCAAGTGTACGTGTTCACCCCTCAAAATGTATTCTTATCTTATTTGAATACAAAAAACACATCACTTTAAAACTTCTTCTTTCATTTGATTAGAAAATCACAATATGGTTTGCCTGTGTATATTGTTATTATCAGAACAAAGATGTACAACATTAGCTCTTTTAGTACAACAATATCTTTTTTGATTGCTGAACCAGTTGTCTCATCTGTTAATGCTTGAACTTGTTGTGTTCAGTAATTCAGTCATTATCATTACTTTAAGTATATTTGTCATTGGCGGTCATTACTTCGAATGTATTTAGGTTTTAATTTGCAAATTGGGTTACTCTACTGTTAATGTCATTGTATCAGCACCTGCGTTGAGGGACCAATCTGTTTCGCGCTTGATTAGGATTTAGTGTTGGTATTGTGAGGTCATTTATTCTGTGTAGTGTTGCACTGCACATCATGCAAAGACCATCCTGCAAGGCACAGTGCAAGGAGGCAGAAGAAGAGGGAGACAGAAAAAGAGGTGGGAGGACAACATTCGAGAATGGGCTGGCTTGACACTGAGCGAAGCCATGAGAGTTGCTGAGGACAGAGAAAGATGGAGTACTCTGGTTAAACGATCATCTGTGGTGCCCCAACGACTTTCCTTTTGAGTTACAGGATAGGATAGGATAGGGTTGCACTGCTGACACCGAATAATCTTATCAGAGGGCTGAGGAGGGTGTAGGTGGAGAAAGAAGTGTATGATACCGGTCAAAAGTACTTGTTTTAAAGAAAAATGTGCACTGGGACTTTTGTATAAAAACTCAGATTTGTTTGTTTGTTTGTTGTTTACAGCAAATCAAGTCTGCTGAGCGCTACTTGAAAAGACTAGAATTTCATCTTGCCAAGGTAAGTTGTTTGTTTTGCTATTGCTGTTCTTTTAAACTAAAAATATATTGTTTCGTTGGAAATAAATATAATTACAATTTTTTATGTATTAATATAAGTCTTCTGCAGCAGCTCATTTGGCATATTCAGTTCAACTGCTTTGACTGAAAAGACCACCTGAATTTCACTCACATGGGTGTCAAATATTATCCCAATATTTTTTGGTATCCAGAGATCAACTATTTTTGCTAAGAATTACTTTTTTGCTAAGTATTACTGTTGGGGGGTTAAAACACTTTCTTGTACCCTAGTGAGCTGTAGAGTTTTAAACAATACACAAACATAATTTCTGCATTTGTTGTATGAACTGGGTTATATGAATTGATTGTGCAAAGTTGGTATGTTATTTGCATTTCCCTCCTTTGCAGTTGCAATTACAAGTTATTATTATTTTAAATTTTATTTTAATATTTTTTGTTGTTTTTATTGTACTATTTTTTGTTGTTGATTTTTTTTTTTTTTAATGTCTTCAGATCGATGAACTCCACGAATGTTACCTTGTACATCAAAAATTGCTGGAAGGTAAGAGATTTGATGATTGTAGTGTGGTGAGTGTGCGTTGTATCCAGACTGAAACTGTTTTGACATTCACAGTACCTTTAGGCTTATAACAATAATGTTTATATTAACACCGGGAAAACTATACTGCCATAAATCTTTCATAATTATGATTACGCTATTATTTCCGAGTAGTGATATTACTTCACTCATTTTATTAATCCCAGATTTACATGTTCTTGCTTAATTGTGAGCGTGCTGTTGCTGTGTTGCAGGAGCTCGAGCCATGGCAAGAGCATACTCCACAGCTCCACACAGTCAGAAACATTCCCTGAACAACGTCAAATATGGCTACGAGGAGTGTGCGCAGGTCAGTGGCTCTTCTTCATACAACATACAACATGATCTATTGTCCCCATTTTTAACACATGGAAATTTGACATAATTTATTTGTTTCTAACGCACAAAAGGATATCCTTATTTTTTGTTGTGGTCTTTCTCTCTCCAACCACCATTCCTACCCCACCCTTACCATCTCAATCCTTTGCCTCTCACACCAACATCCTAACGGCTAGGTGTTCTCAGGCTTGTTACTTGCAACAAACACTCCACACAGAAACTTGAAAATAGCCGTGAAGAGTGTGTCCAGATGAAATGGGTAGATATTCATTCCCACCTAATGGGGTGTTGTTGTTACTCTCCATTTTAGTTATGTATGATGTATTATTCACTCCTTTTTTATCACTGGTTATACTTGTTTTTTTTTCAAACATACCACGGTTTGTTATGTTCTCAAACATTCCTCCCCACCCCATTCTCATCCCCCAAAACATTGTAAAAAAAAAAAAAAAATATATATATATATATATATATATATATATATATATATATATATATATATAATATATATATATATATATTAGTGTGCTTGGGTCTGTGCGTTTTTTTAATTCAGTCCCCGATCCATGTTATTGTTTGCACCCTGTTTAACTTATTAATGTACTTATTTATGTCTCCTATTCCTAATGGCTGCTGGAAATTCTTGTCATGTCATTATTTTCTCAAAAACATCCCTTGAACATCACCACGAGAAGTGCACTCAGGTTAATGGACAACTAGATTTGTTCAGTCTGTTCCTTATTTATTTATTTATTTATTTTTCCACTTCGGTGGTTATTGTATTCTAATCTGCTAATGGCTGTTTAAAATTCCCGGCAGCTTAATATTTATTCATCTTCCACACCCAGAATATCCCGAAGTATGTTGATTTACTTGACAGTGTTATTGACAGTGTTATACTCCCCCCCCCCTCCCCTGCTTCACCCCATCCCACCACTTCTAAATAAATCTTTGTAATGCTTGTTTATTTGTCAACAGTGTTATAGGTCATGTTACCAAACCCCACTCCTCTTTTGTCAATATGTGTTCTGAGCTTAATACATGAGCATGATATTATGCCCCATGAATCGAAATATATGTTACACATGAATCCTTCTTATCATCATCATCATCATCAGCGTTGTTGTATTTATTTTGCATAGTTATTTCTCATAGCATTGTGGTTTTGGCTCCAATTTTTGACTCGTATGAGTAGCAATGTGAGTCTATGTACTCACCCCTCTCCATCCCCTCGCTTCCCCCCTCCAAAAAAAAAATCTAAATTTTTGCAAATCTGTGCAAGATTAGTCCTAAATAGTCCAAAAATGATTCCGAAAAAAACGTATGTGCGTCCGTCTGTCTGTACACAGTCCACCGTCTATTTGTGCATAAAATTTAAAGTAGCTAAGTACTTAGAACCTATTTCAACTAACACAACCAAAGTTGGTAAGATGGTTTATATCCATGAGACATAAATGATCAGTGAATGAATGGCTTCACTTCAAGGTCACAGAATCATAAATGTTAGTCAAAAAATGACAATTTTTCACAAACTTTCACTTTTTTCCTGTTATTAATATTGAACTTATGATTCTTTGATTCATGATAGATATCAATGAGACACATACTTTGCAAACTTGGTCAACTTCAATGCAAGGTCAATGTTACTGGAGGGATCCAAAATCGGTTTGTTCAGGTATTTTGAAGTGACCTTGACCCAAAACTATGAGATATATTAAGTCCAAACTTTTTGTATTTAGCAACGATAGATTGATCTTTCATATATGTTCCGTTTTTGCGTTGACCTTAAAGGTCAAGGTCATTTTAGGCCTTGCAAAAACATACAAAAAATAGGTAATCGTACAGTGGTCAATGTCATCTCAAGGTCAAGAGCATAGGCAGATCAAAGTCACATTTTAATGCCACCATTTCATTTTTTTTTGGGGGGGGGGGGGGGGGGGGAATCCGAATGGGGAGGGGAGAGACACTTATTTTCATGTTAAATATTGCAAGTTCCATAAGGAGCATGTGAATCATATAGGCTTTGCCCTTCTAGTTTTATCTTTTTTTCTTTCATCCAGTCTATTTTTGAGTTAAAGCAGTGTTCGTATGTAGAGCTAGCACTTTTTTCAAGTTTTGCTTATTTGTAGGCAAACTATGGTAACATTTCACCACTCTGAAAGAATACTGCAGTAGCTGATTCATGGCGATTGGGTAATAGCAGTACTGTTTGCAGGTAGTGATTTATTTACTGTCACAGAATTATTTTCTGGTTTTGATCAGTTTTGTTTTCTATTACACTTTTACAGACACTGTGTGCCATCGAAGCTCAGTTAGAGAATATGTGTGGAACTTTCAACTGCAAGTTAAAAGGTAAGCTATGGTACTGCCTTCAGTTATTTAGAAGATTGTACAATGAGTTGCAGCTTCGTTGAGTTATTGTTGAAGCACGTGAATGTACTTTTTATGATTTTATTTTGCATGGACATGGTTTAATAAGTTTTATATTTATGACATAACATTTTCTATCATCAGAAAATCAGTTTGACATAATGATTTTCAGCATGATGAACCTCAGCAACTCAAAGCTTGTAACACGTATCACAGCTGAAGAAAAAACAGAATGTTAATTCTTTCAAATGACTGTGTTTGACATGATTGAACATTTTTGCCAGTCTTGCAGCTTTTGGTTGTGCGTAGTGTTAAACTGAAAATATATATTTTTGTTACTTTTCTGGGGTTTGAAATGATTTTGACAATTTTTTATATACATGAAAAAAAATAACTGAACTGCACTAAACTCTTCAATGTGGCTCCTTGAGCCCACAAATTTGAGGAAACGTTTGATGGAAAGCATTGTAACATTATTATTGCTTTCATTTATTGTCTTTACAGGAATGGCAGGTTTTGCCCGTCTTTGCCCTGGCGATGTGTTTGAGGTGACAATTCGACATGGCCCTCAGAAATGGAAAACCAAAGGCCGCATAGAGAAGAACAGCACACAGCGATGGGATGTGCCAGAGTTCACTTTCAAGTCACTTGTGGGAGAAATACTTGTAATAAAGGTGTGTTCCTATTGTTTAGACTCGCTCCCCATATATGTCTTTGTTCTCTCTCTCTCTCTCTCTCTCTCTCTCTCTCTCTCTCTCTCTCTCTCTCTCTCTCTCTCTCTCTCTCTCTCTCTCTCTCTCTCTCTTTCTCTCTCTCTTTCTCTCTCTCTCTCTCCCCGGCCCCTCCCTCCCTCCATCCCTCCATCCCTCACTTCTCTGTGGGTTTTGTTTTAGTGCTTTAAACTAACACTGTTTCTGTCATTTTCATGTGTTCCTTATCTGTTCTATCAATCTATTATCTTCTTTGCTAGACCTGTCACCTACATTTTTTCTTGAAAACTCTTTCAAAACTCCTCATTCCCGAAACTCTTCATTTGTGTATGGGGTCTGTTGGGTCAGTTTAGGGATTTTGGATGCTTTCTGCCAAATGGTCACTAGGGCTTTCTATGGTATTATTATTTAGCAATGTAGGCATTTTATATGTATATGTGTTGTAAGTATTTTATAATGATGTTTATATTCTATTTTGTTTTTATAAACAGGGGGTCGATAAATTAGAGTACAACCTCAGCATCCCATGCATGGGATGCCTTTATTTTAATGTGACCGGCTAGTGGAGTGCCTTCAGTGTTACCATTAGGGTTGTTTCATCACAGGTGTTTTGTACGGATCAGGGTTGAGCCTTCTTTCAACCAAGTTCTGGTCCTGATTCGTCTTTGCAGTCCACTTGATCCTATAAACAATGAATAACTGACTGCGGCTTTTTCTGATCTTCTTGTATTTTTCTATCTTTTAGGTAGCTTTGAGATAAATTAGCTTAGCACTTTCTCTCGGATGGATATTTTATTGTATAATGGATGGGATTAGGTGTATAGATACAACACAATAGTGATATGTTTGATGACTGATGGTAGTGGTGGTGCATTTGAATAGCACTATTAGTGAGTATTATTATTATAAATATGTATGTGCCTAATCTAGACTTAGTTCTAGGTGCTTACATGAATGTAGAATAACTTTATAAAACAAAATGAGAAAAATTCATTAACTATTAAAAGTAATCTTATATATTAAAACTAATGACTCACACACACACACACACACACACACACACACACACACACACACACACTCACTCTCTCTCTCACATGCACAAACACACACATGCAAACTATGACTTTGCAGATCTGCTACATTCATTTCAAACTACAGCCACTTTATTCTGTGTTTGACTTTTCAGGCGATGGAGGTGCGTAGTTTCAAGAGCGTGTTGCTGGGACAAAAGAACTGTGAAGTTAAGGATCTGTTTTCTGCCAACCCCCAGCTTATGACCATCAGCATTAACTTCAACGGCTCTCTCAAGCTCAGCATTGTCATAACATGGAAGTTAGTATCTCAGACATATATATGCGTTTTTGTGTGTATGCATGCGTGCATATGTGTTGCGTTGTTGTCACGGTGTGAGTTTATCTTTATTATTTTTTTATTTTTTTGTTAATAGTCGCTACGAGATGTTTTGTTTCGAGACTGAAGTAAAATAATTATGATTCATTTGTTCAGAGCGACAGTATTTGTGCCTTTGTGTAGGTACTCGTGTTGCTTTGAGCATGTGTGCATTTCATATCAACAAGTGTATATGATGAAAATATGATGGCAGTTGATAAATAATTATTTGAAAATCATGAGTACCTTGAGTACGAGCAGCTTGATTGAAGTACCTGAACATTGAAGCATGACATATTTCATCTACCTAATGATGTTATTATCATATTTTGTATTATTATTGCAGTCCCTTGGATGGGATGGATGAGACGGTGACGTTCTTCCAACCACCCCCAGCCAGGCAAGGCCCTAGACGAAGACCTGTGTCTGTGCTTGCCCTCAATGGACACTTGGTAAGTCCTAGTAGAGGGTCCATAAGCCTGAAACTTCAGCTTCCATGTGATTTGTTTGTTTTCTTTGTTTGTACCTTGTCTTCTTTAAGGGAGGAAAAAACAGCCAATATTTGAAGTCTGTGTTGCAGTTATGGACCATTTGACGTAGTGTATCCCCTACCCCCCACTCCTCCCACTCACACTTTCTGTGTCTAACAAAATTAAATGCCAATTTAAGAAAATGAAAGTTCAATGCAACACATTGAGATTGTGTGTTGCAGTCTGGGAGCTACAGTGACTTAGGACCAGAGCGACGTTACTCTTCACCTCTCCACATGCAGGGATCTTTCGCTCGGGACGACTCATATGCCTTTGGCTCCTCCCCTTCGCTCCAATACCACTCTGCCCATGCCTCTCCAAATATGGGCATGAGAGGTGATGCGTCCTCACATTTACGATACAGTCCCATGGCTTCTCACTCCCAGCCTCAGTCACAGATCCATTCTCCAGCTACCAAGAGACCACTCTCTCAGGTCAGACAGATTTTGTTTGTACGTCTTTTTTTTTTGTTTTGTTTTGTTGTTACCTTGTTTTGTTGTTGTTTGTATTGTTTTTGTTTATTTTGAGTCAAACTTGCTGTTTTTAAATGGGTTTGAAGGAATTGAATATGTTTGGATGGAGATAGATGGAGCTGTTTGTTTATTTGCGCCAAGTATAATTTGTTTTTTGAACAGTGTGTGCTTGAACTAAGAAGCAAAATGAACATGAAATGACTGTATGATTGGGCAGGGCTCCTTCCTCTCTCAGACATTGCTGGCTAGTCACTCGCTGCAGTCCATGTCGCCGACACACGCCGCTCTCTCCAAACCTCAGGGGCTGCAGTTGCCTGGCATTTTGATGCAAAAGTACGTGGCATGGCGAGATGAGGCGTCCAGTGTGGAAGAAGCCCTCTTCAGCCTCAACACCACCTTGGATGATTTCCGCGGCCAGTACAATGAGCTGCAGATTTTGGAAGAGACTGTCTCCGCACTGGAGTCCTTTATCAGGGTGAATATTATTTTTGTTTTCTCCCATCATGCACAATACAAGCATGTTTTCAGGAAGGTTCCTGTGCAAGTGGACATTATATACCTCTTTGTCCTAACACCTTACTTACAATGTATGTGCTAAAATCCTATGTCAAGGGCAATAACTCCACATCTGAAGTGTGGTAGCATCATTCAAAAAATAAAATACACAAAAGCTGTTTTGTCAATCTTTTGTATTTTCTGCATGTTTTAAAGACATTTTTCTTTAATTAAAAAAACTTTTAATGTGATTTTGGAAGGACATTGATTTACATTTAAAAAAATCTAAATGCCAAATTTAACTAAACAAAATGTATTTATTATTTTATTTTCGACTCATCCTTGCCACTCAAAACATAGGAGTACTGACCGGTGAAATAACTAGCATGTTAAGATCACTTTCACTATCTTTTTGTTAACTAAATCTTACAGGTCAAAACCTTCTAAAAACGGAATCACTGTCACATACATCATTGTGAATCCCCAATACCTATCGTTCCCCATCGTGAAAATGCTGTAGAAAATTTTGATGCCTTTAAAATTATGCATCTCCCTTACTACACATCCTTTTTGCACAGAAGTGAGGTTAAATGGCTTACACTCTCGCCACGAGGTGACCACTTAATATAAACAAAATGGAAGCGCCCGTTTCAATCATATGGATTTTGAATGTTCTCGTACTTTGCAGGATTGCCTGCACATTTTTTGCTCAAACGCTGTCATATGTTGGAGTACAAAGTGGATTATCATAACAGTTGGATGACAAATATTTTCCTAAAATATATATACATGGAAGTATTTCCAGATATATGACATGAAAATTGTAACAAATACTGACATTTGTCAACTGTCTCTTGTGCAGAAGGTGTCTTGCCATTCTTTGCTTCTCATTTGTGTGTGAAGTTACACATTCCTTTCTCTTTCTTCAGAAACAAGGTCGAGGGTCCAGGACAAGCTCAAGATCATCAAGCATCAGTGTGTCAATAGAAAGTGCACTAGAAGCCTTTGATTTCCTCAACACTGAGGATTCACCAGACGACATTGAACCTACGTCACCAGTGTAAGTTGTGTGTATGCTTGTGTGGGGATGGGTGTACATGTGTGTTGATGGGGGGATATGTGAGGATCCAACAGCTGTTATTTAAAAAAATGTTAAAGAGTCTTTATAACACCAAACTTTATGCCGCCTTGGTTTGTATGTGTTTGTGTACCTCTTATTTTGAATTGATGATGTTTCTTATGTTTGTTAGAAGCAGCCACAAGGCCAACCTTGACCAGATGCTGTCCAGCCCAGAGTCGACAGCGAAGACCGGGGATTCAGGAATAGAGTCATTGGCCCAACGTTTGAGTGAGGACACACAGCTAGGGTCCAGTCTGGGTTCCAGTCCTGTCCCCCCCTCCACGGGCAACGAACAGGTGGACAGTGCCCTACTCTTTCACCTTGCCTACTGTGACTGGCTCCTGGAGGTGGGTCAAGGATTGGATTGTAGTGTAGTATTGTATTGTATTGCACTGTATTTTTATAACACTTTCAAATCCATTGATCAGTGTGAAAAAGATTCTCAAATTCCCGAGCATATTTTATTCAGGTTAAAAAAGCAATGTTTATCACTGCCACAAAGCTTTTTATTATTCTCCCCATTGAGGAAAATATATTTTGATGCAAGCAGATTCCCACGCCTTGCTATTTTGCATGCTTAGATGTTCGATGATAAGGATGATGAAAAGCCAGTCCTTTCTCTCCCTATCTTTTTACAGGGTTCGTACGCATCCCTAAAAACCCCTAAAAGCCCCTGATTTTTGGATCCTCATTTTAGGGCCCCTAAAAGCCCCTAATTTTCAGATGAAAAGACCCAGAGGCCCTAAAAGCCCCTAAAAATAAAACTTACAGCTGTTGAAGAAATGAAAGCGAAGGTTTGAAGCTGAAGCGAAATAAAGAAGGTGGAAAAATAAAATTTTGGGGGGTGGAAATCGAACATGGAGTACGACGCTAAATTGTCATCTGCTCTGTTCAAGGGAGAGTACCCCCTAGCATCGTTTCGGTTACATCCCTTGACAGTACCCGGATCTGTTTGTTGTTGTGAGTTACGTTCGGCTCCACTTCATCTTGAGTTGTGATTGAATCATTGACGCCTGTGTGTTATGCCGGGATGGGCAAGTGTACATTCAACGACTCTTGGCTGAGCCATGAAACATTTAAAACGTGGGTTCGTCATGGCGAGAACAAATATAGGATTTTTGTTCTGTTTATACAGCTGAGCTCAAGGCAATTCATCTAGCTTTAAAACAAGTTTATCAATCCAAAAGAACCTCGTTTTTAATCATGTCCGATTCACTGTCAGCACTCCAGGCTCTTTCCAAGAGAAAGATATCACACCCTTTTCTGGCAGAGATCCATGACCTCCATTCACAACTTGTTTCTGAGGGTAAAAAGATAGTTTTTATGTGGGTCCCTGGTCACATGGGCATCCGCGGCAATATTGCAGTGGACAAAGCGGCTAAAGATGCTCTGCATCTCGATTTCCCTCCAGAGATTTTCCAGTTTGTGCCCTACTCTGACCTACGTTGTATGACGAGTTGAGTTGGTTAGTGCCTTTTAGGATTTAATTTCGTCTTTTATTGCGCGAAAGGTGGCCCTTTTTTTTTTAAATTTTGGCCTTAAAAAGGCCCTAAAAAGGCCCTAAATTCTGTCCCTGGGAAGGTGTAAGAACCCTGTTTTAATGGAGCAGTCCTGAACAATTGTTCTTGACAACCGTGGGGATACCGGAGGATCTTTCTGTATACATAGCTCCCCCTCTTTCTGGAAGTTTAATGCCTCTCTATCACTCTCCATATTTCTGTCTTCGCTTTTCTGTTTCTGTTGTCTACTGTATTCACTCTTTCAATATGTCATTCACCTGGCAGATCGAACGATCTAATCAAATCGATAACAAGCTGTTTCAAATTTTGCCAGATCCGTCTGCTTCTTTTCCTAACTTTGTGTCCACCCACAGAGAGGAAATTGTTTTGACCAGCCTGCGTATTGGACATACTTATGTCACCTATAGTTTCCTTTTAAAAGGCAAAGAACCACTCATGTGCTTTGCATGTGATAAGTCTGCCGTCTGCCATTTTATGTCTGAATGTGCTGATCTAGTTGATGAGAGAGAAAGTTATTTTGGTTCGAAATCTTTTAATAAAATTTTTAAAGTTTGTAATGGTCAAAACCTGTTACATTTTTATGTTGATTTGTTTTATGGCATATAGGTCATGTTATGTTGTTTGTTTGCTTGGTTACATTTCATCAGTAAAGCTAGTTTTATGTACATATTTTATCATATTTTAATGTTAGCGCTCTAGTCTGATTTTGAATAAATTTGTTTGATTCGGCTCTTAGCAGTCCCCTGTACCCAATAAACATTGAATATCTATTTTAATTGTTATAGACCATAACAGATTTCTCAGTTAAAAAATGCATTATAGGTGATGGGTTTGTCCCAGATTTAAACCCAGACTTTTTGTTGTCTGTCTTATTTCGGACTAATACCTCTCCATATTGGGTGTGTGTGGGTGTGTGTGCGGGTGTGCGTGTGGGGGTGTGTGTGTGTGTGGGTGTGTGTGTACGTACCTAACCATAACAGTGGGTTTATGCATAGGTTACACTTACGTGCAACTGGGTTTAAAAAAATACTGGGTTCCAAAATCTGAAACTCAGTTTTTTTAAAACCGGCTTTGCAATAGGAATAACAAAAAAAGTGTATACGCAAAGTCTGAGCGGTGAAACCCACAATTGCGGTTGAGTCAACTTTGAGTTTGAGCCAGTTAACATGCCGCGATGTGTGTTCCTGCTGGTCAACCAGTCGAATACACGCACTGTCAGGGGAAGTAACTCGGAACGCCACACGCTACGAGCCGGCTGGCAAGATGGAGGTACGTGTTTTTTCGTTTTATTCAGTTGTGTTTTGTCCTTCTGTCTCTGTAAATTGTTCTTTAATCTATATTTTGTGCTTCTAGGATGTGGCTTTAAAATGTTCCCTTGTTAAAATTTCAAGCTTTTTCGGTGTGCTTTTGTACTTTTAAAATCGTATCAATTTTCGTGTGGATGTTGTGGTCGATTGTCAACACAGGGTCTGCATTTTTGTTTGTTACTTTTTGAAGAACACAAAAATAAATTTGCTGCATTTTAAGCGTCCTTGTATCTGATATTAATGAAGAGTCTTGTGAAGTCTCTTGAACATTGAAACAGTTACCATGAGAAATGTATGTCTCCTTTGTTCACACTGGGGTTTTCAAAACTTGCATTTTTTCTCATTTACAAAAAAGACGGTCAGTGAAGATAGTACAAGAAGTAAATAAGGGAGGTATTGATGTGTTATTTTATTCATATGTAGATTGATTAAATAAATGTTTAAAAATATTTTTGCAGAATAACAATTTTAGTAGGCAAAATGCAATGTTATCAGAATAAAAAACAATAAGCTTTTAACGTGTACCATTTATTATACTGCAACTTTTATTTTTCTGTATTTTCCTTGTGTTCTGATGTAATTTAAAAAAACCACATGTTGCAACAAACAGTAAAATACAAAATTCTGGCTGCCGTTACCTACATAAGTTATAGCTTTTGGTTTATGGTTCACCTGTCTGTTTTCCTTGGATGAAGGGAAATAGAATATGTGAAAACTGATTGATGCATTAAACTGCTTAACATTTGGATTTTTTGTGGAGACCAAGCGTGTTTGCCAGTATCAAATTGTTGTATCTGGCAAACTCCAACAGTCTCAGACCCCTGTCATTTGTCTCGTTGTTGCAGTGGGGTCCACATTAATAGCTAGAGCACCATTTTCAGATCTGCATCTACTCCATTTCCCAAATTGTTAGCTGTAATTCTGAGTAAGCATAATTATTTTAATAAATTCTGTTATTCCTTTTTTCCCCAGAACATCCTGTTATGCCTCGAGTTTATCCGGTTGCGGAGAAGTCGCTGTAGTCCGACGACGACCCAGGAGGCGTTTGGAAGGAAGACGTCCCACTCCATCACCATCAACATCTTCATCGCCTTCATTGTACTCATCATGTGACAGCTGGTGTGTGTCAGTACTTATTGAATTTTATAATATTGTTGTTCGCTTTGAAAAAAAACACTCATTGATTGCTGTATAAAATCGGTGCCACAGCAAAGCAGTTAACAACTGGCAGCTCCATGCCTCAGATCAAACTGTGACCTGCTAACACAAGGTGTTGGTGGTATATTGTTTCTACATTGCAAAGGGGGAGGTGAGGAGAGCTTGGATGAGGGAGGAGAATGGGGGGGGGAACATTAGTGTACATGGCAGAGCTAGACATCCTTGTTGAATAAGATCAAAGTTTTAGCTCAATTTTACAGTTGTTAATGGGGCACATGAAATGCAGATTACATTATTATAATGTACACAATTCGCTCTGGGCTTTTCAGGTTGTGTAGGTATGCTTTGGATTTTAAAAAGCAGGCATGTTGAGGAACCTTTGTACTTGTGCTTTCATGGGGTGGCCTCGTGGCGCAGTTGATAAGTCGCCGGTTTCCTATGCCGAAGGTCGCGGGTTCGATTCCCGCAAGGGGCGAACGTATGTGACTTAGGTACGAGACTATTGAGGTCACCGAGGATTTTATCCGGGCACTCCGGTTTCCTCCATCCCTTCAATAATGGTACAGGATGCAGTCAATATAAAAATTTCAAAAATAAAAAGTTCGATTTTCTTCCGTCTTCTAATAGCGATTTCCCTGCCTTTACACCACCTGTTTGAGTGATGTATGTGTATTTGGTGTGTGAGAGGGTAAATGAGACAGGTGAGCGTGTATGTTGGTATAGATCGCCGCGCTTTGAGCCTTGGGGAAAGGCGCGTACATAGCATCCTGTATTATTATTTATTATTATTTACTGAGTAGCTAGTAAGCATAAGAGTTTCTATAACTATTTTATAACTTGGTTGCTAGTAGCTAGTGTGTCGAAGTGGTAGTGGGAAAAAATGCTGTCCCACTTCCTCCGGGCTTTTGTGCCCTTTTTTCCCCAACCTCTACCCCCTAAAAATTAAATGTGTTTTGCTTGTTTCTTTTACACTTTAAAGAGGGTGAGTAGTACATTCATGTACAAGAAAATAAAGTCCCGAATATAATATTTCATTGATGAATCAGTAGACAGTATTGTCAGTCAATCCCTTTTTGTAGTTGAGCCAGTTCAAGCCTCTACTCTTTTCAACTTCCATTCCCTTCTCCCACCCCAGGCCCACCACCCCACCCTTTGACCATCCTCATCCCTTGGTTTGAAAATGTTCTTATGCCGCTGAATTTGTTCTGTTGTTTAAACCCTGTGTTCTGATGCTGCTACTTGTTCGCAGGAGGGCTGAAGAGCAGCATGAGGATTCTAAAGACTCTAATTCATCGGAAGGTTCAGTCAAGAAACAAGCTAGAAAAAGGCGTCAAAGCCAGCAGACCGAAATGCATACAACATCCCCATCAGCTTTGTTGCTGCCATCAGTGCTACCCCGTTCTCCAGGGTGTGAACCAAGTGCCATGAATCGTTTATATATAGAATATATATTTCAAATTTGTTTGCAAATCTATTCAAGATGAGTCCTAAATAGTAAAAAATTGCATGTTTAAATAATAATAATAATGTTCGTCATTTGTAAGGCGCCTTAGCCTAAGGATCAAGGCGCTGGCCGATACAGGATCTAACTCAAACCGCCCGAGACGCCACCCGCAGCCTTTGGGCGCATGGTCTGACGCCCGGACAACTGAGCACAATCCTGGGCAGCCAGGGATGGAGGAGAAGGACCAATTGCATGCTGGGTGTGTTCTTGTTACCGGCACTCACCCGTCTAGGACATGAGCGTCAGGATCTTTAAAGTCCGTTATGATGGAATGCATGCGACACAGACTAGACCTCGGTTTATACTCTCATCCGAAGGAGAAGGAAAACAGGAGTAAAGTGTCTTTCCCAGGGACACAACACAATGGCCCGGCCAGGGCTTGAACCCGGGACCTTCAGTTAATGTTGTCTGTCTGTCTGCCTTCCATCTGTGCAAAACTTTAAAGTGGCTAATTACACGAGACCTCGAAAATTATCAGTGATTGAATGACTACACTTCAAGGTCAAGGTCACAGGTTCAACAAATGTTAGTCAAGCTATGTCAATTTTCCACAAAATTTCTTGTTAATCCTAAGTTATTAATATTAACTAAACTTCAGCTTGTTTGATGCATGATAGGTATCAATGAGACGCACATGCATATTTTGTCAACCTTGCTCCAAGGTGAAGGTCATTGGAGATGTCCAAAATAATAAAATCTTTTGCTGTAGTTTATTTTATCGTACATGAGTGCATTTATAGCTGGAGGTCAAGGTCAAGAGCATCGAAATATCAAAGCTTGTATTACTTTGCATTTTAAACCCACCGTTTCAATCATTTAACTTTTTTTCTGGCATCTCATTTTTGTGTTATTTATTGGGAGTTCCATAAGGAGCATGTGAGTCATATGGACTTGCCTTTCCAGTGATTGATGGTGTTCATCATGTTCAAAGCTTTTTGAGGAGCTACTTGTCATTAAGTAATGGAAATTTACTGCTCTGTATTGTGTAGACTAGTTTTTAGGCCCGTTTTGTTATGTAGTAGATTTCTGTCTTAAACTTAAGAGAAAGCGTGGATTAATCAGGCAAAGTACCAAATTATATTTCTTTGCCAAGTTAATACATATGTTATTCTCGGGGTTCTTGTTCATCAAAAAGCAATGTCAAGACTAATGACTATATAATAATATTCTGCTCTTCACATGGTTTTATTATACCTTTGAGGTGCTGGAAAAAAAACGAATTATAAGTGGTTGCACTCAATTGATCCTTATTCAGAATATATTAACGTAACGGGAAACCATAAACAATTTATGTAAAACTTAACTATATGAAGTTGATAAAAAAGTAATAATAATATATACAAATTATGCTCTACTAGACACTTTCAAAATAAAAATGTTAACAAATTATGTCTGTGTTATGTTGTTCATATGTTTGTTTTACATTACCAATTCTCTGCTTTTTTATTTTTCCATTCCTCTTCTTTTCCAATGAAGATTTGTATACTTTTCCACCCTTCTCATTCTTTCTTTTCCTCTGGAGATTTTATGCTTTTTCTCCACGCTTCTCCTCATTCTTTCTATTAATTCTTTTTCATACTCCTCATACTTTTTCTTCTTTCTCCTTCTTGCCTTTTCTTCAATGATTTGATTTAAATCTGGAAGTAAAGTAATAAATTGAACATGAAAAAATTATCCACAGTTAACATTTGAGAACGACAAGATATCTTTTTTTTGCAGATCTTCCAGTCTGGATTCAAATTTAAAAAAACTTTAAAACCATACAATACAAAGTAAATGTAAGCAAAGTAAATATGACAAAAATGTTTGCTTAATGCCGAATTTTTCTTTTCGATTTTTACTGACACCAGCTAATAATTTATTTTTTGGGCTATGGGGAGAAAAAGAGGGTCATGCACTGACCTATCCAGAGGTACACTGTAACAACCTCAGACCTTTCGGTTCTCAGTTCAATGCTTTAACCACTGAGCTACCGCCCAGTTCTTAAAGTAAATGGCAAAAGTCTATCCTTCAATAACAGCTCTAATTCTGTACAGTAGCCTATATATCAACTGAAAATATTGTAATTGAAATTATAAAAACAAAATCAGAGGAAATTCTGAGCAATAGTAAAAGTTGTTTTATTAGTTGAATTAAACTAAAAGTGTCAGTGTACTGCACTCACGTACTGAAAATCTTGCAAATGCAACCATGGCCATTTATACGTTTTGGTTGTGTCCGTGTGTGTGATAAACCCAGTTTTTCCACAGAAACCCAGATGTCCAATATGCATGTGTAAAAACCCACTAGTATCAAATGAACCCACTATTTCATAGCGCAATTTCTCCTTTTGTTTTTGTCAAAAATGAAAACGGTTGTGACAGATAACCTTACAAGAGGCTATTGTATCCGTTGAGTGAATAGGAATGGTCTGTAATGAAGGGAAAGGATGGAACCCAGTTTGCCTTGTTTTGAACATAAACCCACTATTATAGTTTTGAACGTATGTGTGTGTGTGTGTGTGTGTGTGCGTGTGTGTGGTGTTGTTTATTTGCTCTAAATACTTACCCATGTTTGTGTGTGTTTCAGAGTCTTGGTAACTTTGGTCCACTGAAGTGCAGAGAGTTCTACGCATTAGAAAAACTTCAGCGCCAAGGTTTCATTTTGCAGCGACTGTTAGCCATTGCCAAGGCAGGCAGTGATATCAACCTCCATGCTGGTAAGCTCCATATTTTTTTCTACAACTTATCCCAAAAATTAAGTACAATACTGACCTGATAGTAAATATGCGTAGTCTTTGTAGAAGGATAAAATGATGTAAATTGTGTGGCAAAACTCTTTCAGTGTGATAAATGTCTGTCAACAAAAATGACCACAATTTGAAACTCTGAAATCGCACATGGCACCTCATTTCAGAATCAGAATCAACATCTTTATTGTCCCATAAACAATGAGGAACATTTTCTCGCAGTGTACAACAAATGCAACATCAAACAATATTCACATATATGTACAACAGTCAGTGTAAAAGAAAACATGAGCAATCGATTCCTTCTACAACGAGGATCGATTTTTATCTAGAGGCCATCACATTTATCGTCTGGATTGAAGAGAAGAAGATGATCTTGTTTATTTTACTGAAGTTGATGTTTTCTTTGGATATGTTTTCTCTTTGGTCCCTCCTCCTCCTCCTGTTCCTCGCTCCTTGTCTTCTCATCTTTTATTTTATTTTATTTTCAGTTCTGAGTGAGCTGACAGAAGACAAAGCGGTCAGGGAGTTTTGGGTGACAAGTGTTGACCACAACTTGCTGTCAGTCCATCCGGAACGCTTGCTGACTACGCTTGAGCAGAAGTTTGCTCTGCGCATTGCTGACCGCTACAACGTCTCACCTTCAAGAGGTATTTACGCACTTAACACTCCCTTGCAGCATCCAGTTTTGTTTCCTACAATGTTATATCTACTAACCATAGAGACTTAATTGTATCATGGTTTTTTTAAATTTAAATTCTTGTCAACCCTTAAGATTATTACAACTTTGGTTGCGAAAATCTAGAGATCTCAAATACTTTTCAATGGCAACATATAGCCTGTGTGTTGAGAGAAGTAAACACGAGCTATAATTTTATACAACTATGCAAAAGACTGTGATAGAGGAAGGATGGAAAGGGGCTTGGTTGCATCCAACAACAAGGGGAGGTGGAACCTGGTGATTGCATGAAATTTTATTTTATTGTTCTCTGATTGTGGTTTTGATTTGGTTGAAAAACACAAAAAAATCATCTGCACCTTTTCAGTGTTTCGCTTCATGCTGGCCAAGATCCTGGACGTTTCGGAGTATGTGCCAGACAAAGTGAAGACGTCGTCAGGGGTAACCTTGCATCAGTTTGTCTCTTACTTCAAGGCCGAGGGTGGCCTCCATAAAGTGGACCAAGTGGCAGAAGAGTGTACGTTTTTATCATTATCCTCAGTTTGGTTCTTCTTGTATGTTGTGATGCAGTACTTTAGTTCATTGCTCCTGTTTCCAGAGGTCCACTCAATGAGTCTAGTTATTAGTACTGGACTGTCAAACATGGTGAGAAACAATACCTCACACAACGTTCGAACAAACTCATCCAAATGAAGACAGGTGCCTGGCTTATTTGTGGTGTAGTGGAGAACCTGAGAAGGTAAAACAGCAAAGAAGAGAAGATAGGTACCATAGTCACAAAGCGGTCCCAGAGAAAAAAAGACTTTTCTTGATGATTGAAAGATTAGAGGAAAACTCGCATTAAGGTAGCCATTCTGTCATTTGCTTTCTTACTATTATTTATCATTTTATGTTGTATCCAGTGCAACTGTGCGATCAGCTGATGTCAGGCAGCACAGACCGCACCATCAAAGCTATCTTGACCTTGCGTGATGGTTTACCAGAGCCCATGTCGCTCAAGCTCATTGGAACCCTCCTCAGTGCGCAGGGGAAAGAGATTCAGCAGTCTGCAAGTACGTTATTTGTCACCCATGGTATTATGAAGTCATAGTGGGAGGTTTTTCCATTACTGAACTTGTTGTAGGTGTTATTTTTACTTACAAGAATAAACTTCATGTTTGTTTTTAAACATTCATTGTTGTGTGGATAGTAGTGGTATATTAGGCCTTTGTGTTTCTAATCCTATTTTGTTTTGGAAATAGTGTTTCACTTGCAATTTTGATATATTAACTTACTCCCTACTCATTCCAGTGGCTCCCTACCCATCTATTCCCCACCAACCACTGCGATTACAGTGTTCAACTGTGACGGTTCTTTTTTTACTTCAATGACGTCAATTTTTGTAAGTAAAGGTGAAAGTAGTCCCATAGCCTTGTGGCCGTAGGGGAGCGTGATGTTGGAGATCACACTTATCTTGGGCCAGCGTAATGAGGGTGATGCCCATCTCTCTCCCTCGCTGCTTTACCTGCCCTACCCTTAAGAGAGTAGGTACTCAGTCACAGTTGAGTCAACTGGGGGCGTTGTTATTTGTCGCTTCACGTTTTGCGGTCACCCATCCAAGTGCTAACCGCACTGGACGGTGCTTAACTTGCGACACAGTAGCGAGTGCTCCAACCACTGCGCTATCCGACACCCCAATTTTTGTACAAAACCTAAAGATCTAGCTTTCAAATTTGTTCGATTTCCATCTGTTTCATCCTATCTATTCCTACCCTATCCTATCCCGTAACTCAAAGGTCGTTTGGGGCACCACAGATGATCGTTTAACCAGTGTACGCCATCTTTCTCTGTTCTCAGCGACCCTCATGATTTCATTCAGTGTCAAACCAGTCCATTTTCGAATGTTGTCCTCCCACCTCTTTTTCTGTCTCCATCTTCTTCTGCCTCCTTGCAGGATGGTTTTCGCAAGGCCTGATGCTCTGGTGACGTGGCCATACCATCGGAGTTTCCGTTTCTTTACCACTGTGAGCATGTGATCATGTTGTCCAATGGCTTGTGTATTGGTCTGTCGGACTTCGTTGTTGGTGATGTGCTGGGTATAGGAAATGCCCAGAAGTCTTCTGTAGCACCTCATCTCCATGCTTTGTATTCTTCGCTGTAGATCTGCTGTGAGGGTCCATGTTTCGCAAGCGTATGGGAAGATGGAGATGGAGAAAGCTGTTTCATAGTGTTCTTCTGCTGTAGAATGATGCAGTAGAGTTCTATTTCGTAATCAGGCTGTGTGTGATTTTGGCCAACCAATATGGGTCCTGTATTTCGAAAAAAAATGGGGTCATTTATACCCCCATCTAAATCAGGTATTTTCCACTTGAACCCTTTCAATCTTTGCCATATAGCGTACCAATATGACAACAACGACTTCAGAAATTTTCATTTTCCTTTGTGGAGTTCTTTATTTTTAATGAATTTTTAAAACTAAATATTACAAATGGCCAGCATGCAGAGAAAAGCGTTTTATTTTCTTATTTTTGCTTCGGGTACTTAATAATAATAATAGTAATAATAATAATAATAATAATAATAATTATTATTATAACTTATTTTTGTATAGTGCAAAACCAAACTTAAAGCTTGCTGTAAGCGCTTGCACACGTACACACACACATACGCTCGAAAAAATAAAACAAACATCACATGTAACCAGGATAAATATTTGATCAATACGGTACAGCATAATGAGATAAACCACGATCAACATCGTAAGAAATAATAACAAACATCACATCTATGTATAAACAGGTATATGTAAAGAGAGACACCAATTCATACACAAACACACACCCACACACACACACAAAGGAGGATATCAGCATTAAGAATAAAAAATGAAACTTTCATTTTTGTTTTATTTCATTTGTTTCAGATGCATACTTGAAAGTGATCAGTCGCAATAAACAGACCAGAGATAAGGTAAAAAAGAGTTTCATATGAATTTACCTCTGCAGGGAACATATATTGTCATTTTTTCAGTGTTTAAAAAGTTTTTTTTTTTTTTTTTTTTAAAGTTGGCCCTAATGACAGAATGCCCTTTACAACATCTGTCTATACTGTGGATACACCCTACATTAAATGGAATCCCTAAAAGACATGCAACAGCAAATGAATCGATGTACTGATTGTGGCTGCTCAATCCCAGCAGAAGAAGATGAAGAAATGTGTATAATATTTATGCCAGTGTGTGTGTGTGGGGGGTCAATGCGCGCTTACCTACTTCAAACTGCAGGGGATCATAGTGCATGTGTCAGACAACATTGTAGGATAGCTCAAATTACTAACCACTGCTGCTGTATATGCATGTTCTATTTCTCTTGAAGATGATGGCTGACGTGTGTGTGCATTTTTCAGGCTATGGTGGTGTTAGTGGAAGGGCTGGAAGATAACTTGACCAGTGTTAGAGCAGGTGCCTGTGCTGCCCTTGCTGTCTTGGAGGTTGGTCATCTTTTCTTTTCTTTTTTTTTTTAACGCGATGTACAAGATTGGAGTGTTATGCTTGCTCTGAGGAATCATAATTCACTCGATAACAAAATGCCTGGACTGAAAAAAAAGGTCTACAACGAAGAATACAAATCATGGAGATGAGGTGCTACAGAAGACTTCCTATACCCAGCATATCACCAACGACGAAATCTGACAGACCATCACACAAGCCATTGGACAAAACGATGACCTGTTCACAGTGGTGAAGAAATGGAAACTCCGATGGTATGGCCACGTCACCAGATCATCGGGCCTTGCAAAGACCATCCTGCAAGGCACAGTGCAAGGAGGTAGAAGAAGAGGGAAGACCGAAAAAGAGGTGGGAGAATAACATTCGAGAATGGACTGGTTTGACACTGAGCGAAGCCATCGGAGTTGCTGAGGACAGAGAAAGATGGAGTACGCTTGTTAAACGATCATCTGTGGTGTCCCTACGGCCTCTGAGTTATGGGATAGGATAGGGAAAAAAGGTGTCCTTTGCCCTTTTCCCCCAAAATGTTGCATCAACATTGGTATTTGATCATACAGGAAATGTAAGGTCATGAGGAAGGTGATGGTCATTTCAAGATCAATGTTGCATTTGGATGTTGTACAACTGTATTTTTGTTTATATGATGCTAAATGAGAGTGTATGGCCATGTGGACATCAAAGATAAAGGCAGTAATACTTTTGGCCTGTTTGATTAACTTTTTGTGTAGCTCAACCTACACTGGGCATTTTCATTTGGCCTATGGAGTAGTATCAATAGATTTGATAAGGAGCGTGTGAATCATATTGGTTTGGCCCTTAATTTGTTGATGATTCAGATTTAAGATATATGTTTGCCTGTATTTGTTTGTCAATAGGATGATGATGATGATGATGATGATTGCATTTCAATAATAGTTTTAGAAAACTCAGTATTGTTGTGCTTTATTTCTCTAGGCGGTGGAAAGCATAGACCAGCTTGTGTACGTCTGTCAGTCAGACACAGAACCTGCAGTTCGGCAGGCAGCCAAAGATGCTCTGTATTCTATGGGTCAGTATTTTTCAATGCAGCACAATACACGCATGTATGCATATCTGTACATCTGCAACACATCTGTTATCTACAATACACATACACCGGTGTACGTACATACCCCAAAGAATTCTTTATAAAATCTGTCTTTTCTGTTAAAAGTGTCTCCATGGCTCTGCTCCTTCATATCTTTCCGATGATGCCCAATGCTATACTCCCTCTCGCAACTTGCGCTCTTCATCCAACACGCTCTTTCTCAGGATACCCCGCCACAAACTGTCCTCTGTTGGTTCTAGATCTTTTTCTGTCTTTGAACCAACTGCCTGGAATTCATGACCACTTTCTCTCCACAGCATACAGAATATCAACACCTTCAACGCAAACCTCAAAGCTAATTTTTTCTCAGAAGTCTTCTCCTGTTCTGTTCTGTCTTCAAACTGTTTCTTCCGTATTGTCTCATCCTTTTTGTGCCTGCATGCGCTTCTGATTGGGTGCAAACAATCGCTGTCAATATTCATATTACAGAACTGTGTCTTAAGTTCAATATTGTTGACACGTTGCAGCCTTCTCAAAGTTTTATCTTGTTCTTGTGATAATTTGAGGCATTTCTGCACAAAAATTGATACATGTTAGGTGCTGTAAGAGAAGGTGTGCTTACCCTGCCTACACACTAGTAGAGGGAGAAATAATCCTATCCTATCCTGTCCCGTAACCCGAAGGTCGTAGGGGCACCACAGATGATCGTCTAACCAGCATACTCCATCTTTCTCTGTCCTCAGCAGCCCTGACGGCCTCGCTCAGTGTCAAACCAGTCCACTCTCGAATGTTGTCCTCCCACCTCTTTTTCGGTCTCCCTCTTCTTCTACCTCCTTGCACTGTGCCTTGCAGAATAGTCTTTGCAAGGCCTGATGATCTGGTGACGTGGCCATACCATCGGAGTTTCCGTTTCTTCACCACTGTTAGCAGGTCATCGTGTTGTCCAATGGCTTGTGTGATGGTCTGTCGGACTTCGTCGTTGGTGATGTGTTGGGTATAGGAAATGCCCAGAAGTCTTCTGTAGCACCTCATCTCCATGCTTTGTATTCTTCGTTGGAGATCTGCTGTGAGGGTCCATGCTTCGCAAGCATATAGGAAGATGGAGATGACAAGGGAGCGCAGCAGTCTTTCTTTGGAATGTAGACTGATGGTCCTGTCTTTCCAAATGGGCTTCAACCTTGTCAGGGCAGCAGTTGTTTGTGCGATCCTGGAGAGGACTTCCTGTCGGGACCCATTGTCTGATACAATGGCTCCTAAATATTTGAAGCTATGCACTGTGTTGAGGGATTGGCCTTGGACTTTGATGTCCGTATTGATGCCATTGGTGTTGTTGGTCATCATTTTGGTCTTCTCTGCACTTATTTCCATTCCATAGGCTCTGGAGGTGGTGTCAAGCCTCTGTACCAGCTGTTCAAGTTCTTGTTCCTCTCCAGCCAATCCATCAATGTCATCTGCAAAACGAAGATTGGAGATTGCTCTACCCCCTATGCTGACTGTGCCTTCATGGTTTGCAAGAGCATCTGACATGATGCGCTCTAGGAAGATGTTGAAGAAATAATACAAAAACTAAATTTACACTGACATTTTGATAAGTTTAAGTGCTGGGAGTGTGAAAAGAAAGTTTCTTGAGAGTATGATTACTATGTATATTATAATTACTGGAAGTGGAAAATAATCCACATTAAACTAAGTTACTTTTGACAGTTTTGATTATTATAACTAATAAATGATGTCTGGGTTTTCAGGTGATGACGGGCGAACAGCACTGGAGCAAGCGGAGCTAGGCGCTCACGGTTTTCAGGGTGTCAATATCAAAGTCTGAACGCCTATTCACCTTGTGTAGGCTTCACCAAAGAACAGTGACTAAAACATTTACTCAGCTGTGACCGGAGTGCATTATATTATATTTGAAGAACAAATTGGCCTCCAGGCCAATAGTCTGTACAGTTTGTGAGCTTTTGAGCAACAGCAACAAAATAAAACATGCTTGAGAAAGCCGAAAACTGGTATTTTTATTTGAAAGTTGTTTTCAGCTTCACACCAGACTGAAGAATACTGGTAGCAAAGTACATTTCATTGGAACATACTTTTGAACAAGCATGTTAGAGATGTATTTTGTGTGATTAGACAAAACTATCATGATTACCAGTGGTATGCAAAGAAGAAGAAGAGAGTTTAAGAATCAACATTCAGAGAGAGCTTTTACCGAAACAAAAGCGATCAAGAAATGGCTTTCACATAAATAATACTCTTTGCATTGACAAACCAGCGTTTGTGAGGCTAGAACAAGCAAATGATAAAACTTTGGAAAACAAAATCCAATTTACCTTGTATTATTTGTGGACTATTAAAGTAAAAGCTGCAGTTCTTATCATCATTGAAGGCTGAACAGTGTTGACATGTTCAAGTTGTGTTGTGAGCTTGAGCAGTTTCTATAGAAATGTGTTGAATTTAAGAGAATGCAAACAGTGTTGTTGTCATCAACAATTTGAGGAGAACCGAAAGATGATGTTGCGGTTATCGACTTTTATAGGATAGACCGTAAACATACCTGCAAAAGGGAGAAAGCAAAGATTAAAAAATGCCAAAGAGAAGACATGGGAAAGGCTGGCAGAGCCTGTCTCACGTGAACACTGTATTATGTGGTAATGATGGAGAAGTTTTGGGCCTTATGGAGGTGTTCACATTGGTGATTATCTCAGACATTTGAAGCTAAGAGACTGATGGGTTTGAACGTTGACAATTCCACAACACCCACTGACAATGGTGAGTCTGTAGGGAAAAATTTCCCTCGCCATCCACATCTTTGTTTTTACGAGAATTTCGCTTTTTCAAATATTTGACAATCATTTATGTGCAGCATGTAAGTGCCGTTAGTTCTTGCCATGCGCCATTATTTTGGAGCGTAGGTGTGGAAAGGTTGCAAAAATTGTACCACACAAGCTTTTCCTTCTTTTATTAGTATTTTTTCCTCCGACTAGATTTGTGCAATACATTTTGTGTGAATACGCTACCACTGATTAAAAGTCAGGACTGGAAATGCAGAGCATGCTGCCATCATTGTTTTATATATATATGTTTTTTTTACATAAGCATCCACAAAAGCATCCACAAAAGCATTGAATGATCAAAATCAAGAGAGGATTTGGTTTAAATTTGTAACATAGACTGTTGTTTTGTTTTTCTTTCAACAAAATGGATGACTTGGCATCGAGGACTGCCGTAGGTAGAAATGAAGTTCTAAGCATCAAAGAACAAGTTGTAGTATTTGCATTTTGTGCACATACCGATTGTGAAGATTGCAACTTAAAAAATTTATTTGACTGTTTGTGAACAAAATACTTCTGACTGTGTGACTTCCCCTTACAGTTTTGTTTTCATCATTCATACACAAGTTTTGAGAGTAGTGCTTTAAACTGTTTTGAGTGCACCCTAGAAGCTAGAACGGCAATTGAAATTATTGTTATGAATGTATTGTTATCATCTGATGCAGCATAGAAAATAGGATCCAGTCAGTTCATTTTCCAATTTCCCAAAGTGTTTTTAATGTAAAATTAGGGTTTTTATAAACAGGTACACGATGTAACTAAAACTAAGGTGTTTTTAAATTGGTAGATAATTTAGAGAATCATCACAGTCCTCGAGCGTTATCTCAGCTTAAATTAACATTAACCCAGCCAGTTGAATTCTCTCTGTTTATCAGTATTTCCATTTAATCTTTGTTCAGTTTTGCATCTTATCCTTATCTATTTGTACTGCTCTTAAAATATTCATACAGTTTTACAGGCTCAGTTTGTCTTCAGTAAGGTGCTTATAAATCTAATGTTTGTTGCTTTAGTTACATTTTCAAACTTTGATCTCTAGTTTCTGTGCCTTTATTTTGTGAAAATTAGAATTTTTGCTCGTTTTTCAATCATTTTTGTCCTAATTTACTAAAGCACTCTAAATGTGTCTTTGCAATAGTATGGATGCTTATTATATTCCTAGTTTGTGAAATTCACGTCAAGGAGACAACCTCCATACTTTTGTTTTACGCTTAGTTATGTCACAACCTCCAAATATCTCCGTGTTATTTTTCAGAAATTAACGGTACTTTTTATCACAATATAGTAAGCCTTAGTCATACATCTGTGATGTGCTTTGAATCAAACATTATATTAATGCGGTATTGATGCAATAATTAATAAATATACATGGGTCAGAACCTCTGTGAAGTAATAGGTACATGTGTATCAGCACTTGTACTTCTGGTCACAAAAATTGACGTCATGATTATCAGTGCAGTAGGACAATAATCCTTAAGATTTCATGCATGATATCTTTGTAGCTGTATTGATAAATAGTGTGGCAGTCACCCACTACACATCACTATATCTGTATATGAGAGTGTAGTTACTATTCTCACCATCAGCAGCATTGTTGTTCCCTCGCAGGTTCAGTGATACTAGCATTTGTATAGTAAAAATGGCACACTATTATACTTCTTTTGTGTAAGAATGTCGAATTAAAAAATAGTACTCAACATTTCACTACCAGCTGTTTGGAATCACAGACATTCCCACGCCCGCTTTCCACCAGGAACCGCATTGTGTTTGTGCACCTACACACTACACCAAAATATTCACTGAAATCTGTGTATAGTAGAGTACTGAGGCTGCATTTCTTGCAGCAGACGACCCATGGGAGAGAACTCGGCCACTAGTGACTAGTCTGTGTTAGAAATTCAACTTCAGTGTTCTCTGCCCCACAGTCGCATTAATGCGCCATCAGCGGTGAAAAGGTTAATAGATTTAGTGTACAAGAATTTGTGTGTGAGAATTTGCAAGTTTATTTATTATGTTAGGCATGTGTGGGATTTTAAAATACAACTCATTACGAAGCAGCGAGTGCTGTTAAGAAAGGTTTAGTGATGCAGCTTTGTAGTTTTATATTGAATATTTTCTGATTGTATGATAAAAGGCGATACTATACAATCATGTGTCTTTCTAGTCCGAATTTTATTGTTAAGAAAATGGGTATTAGTCCTTTAGCTGAAGTAAGCTTTGACTTTACAGGTTTGCATTTGTAGGTTGTGTTTATAATGTTACCAATGTGAATGTGTCATTAATTCATTGTTCAGTCACTAAAAGCTACTTCTGAAAAAAGAAATTAATGGTCACTCAGAAAAATCTTTGCTCTATGGTGTGCTATTGGTAACATATCTTTACTGTAAAATGTTGCAAATGTTTTATTTTTTGTATTGCAAAGATTTAATTTGTTTCTGCATTGCAATGTTCAGTTTCCTTTTATACGTGAAAATATACTTTTGGAAAATCTATAAAGGCTTAAATTTGTAAATGTGCCAGTTCACTTGCATTTTATGTCTTTGCAAATGATTTTGATTTCCTAATAATTCAAGTCTCAAATGAATGCACAGGACGCTTTGTGTTGTAAATAAATGCACAGCACATACACAATCAAACACATCGCAGCTCATACACACAGTTTACATAATCTACAACTACAATAATAATTTTATCTGCCATGATTTGTGACTTGCATGCATAGCAGTGTGAGTCTATGTACTCACTCAAAACCAAACAAAAATAAAAATTTTCACAAATCTTGCGAGATGAGTCCTAGATGGTAAAAAAATGATTTTTTTAAAAAATGTCCATCCATCTGTCTGTCTGATGTTCACGTATACAAAAACTTTAAAAAGGCCAAGTACTCAGAGCCTATTTCAACTATCACAACCAAACTTGGTAGATGGTGTATACCCATGAGACCTCGAAAATGACTTCACTTCAAGGTCAAGGTCACAGGATCATCAAGTTAGTCAAATGAAAATGTTTCACAAAATTTCACTTTTTTTCTAGGTTATTAATATTTAACGTATGATTGTTTGATGCATGATAGATATCAATGAACACACATACTATGCACATTTGGTCAACCTCACTCCAAGGTCACTAGAGCTGTCCAAAGTCAGTTTGTAAAGATATATTGAAGTGACCTTGACCCTAAACTATGAGAGATATAAAGTCCAACCTGTTGTACTTAGATGTGATAGATTGATCTTGATCTTTCATATATGTTCCCCGTTTTTGTGTTGATCTCAAAGGTCAAGGTCATTTTAGGCCTTGCAAAAACCATTTAAAAATTTTATCATCATACAGCGGAATGTCTGTTTAAGCCATATTATGCATCAACATTGGGTTATTTGAGGAGACATGAATGAAAGATCATGTGAGGGTCAAAGTCATCCCAAGGTCAAGGTCACTGTAGGTCAAGGTCTTCCCAAGGTCACCAGGGTTTTAGCATAATACGTTTGCTGTACTTTATTTGATAGTACATGATAGTATTTGGAGCATCTCAAGGTCAAGAGCATAGAAAGATTAAATCGGTATTACTTCGCATTTTAATGCCACCATTTCATTTTGTTTTTTTCTGGACACTCATTTTCGAGTTCAATATGGGGCATGTGAGTCATATGGGCTTTGCCCTTCTAGTTCCTCTTGAATCTATGCATTCCATTTTGTTTAGTATCCCTTGAAGTACTTTCTAATAAATTTTGTTCCCAAATATTTATGAATTTGGTCATCCTTTATAAATTGCGCAGTACTAGGTTGTCCGGTCTTGCATATTGCAGTTTCGCGTTGCCTAGTAGTTACACATCATTCCCATACATCCAAAATTTAATGTTCATTTAAATTAATACTTTTATTAATACATTTATTAATACTTAAATTAAATAAAAAAAATACTGTGTATTACATCATTATTGTCTGCAGTAATCCTTCATTTACCTCTAAGTTACAAAGGTAACGCATTTAGTACCTCTTCAACTCATCACTTAAGAAATTACAAATTACGTTTTGTTCTGTGCATGTTAGGGGTTTAAAACTTTGCACATGCAGGAAATGTATAGTTGAATATTTTGAACTAGCTTGAAGCATTTTAAATTAATTTAACCATAATCCAAGGCCGGTTTGTTGTGCTAATGAGCAGGAAAAGAATTGTTGAAACTATGCGTACTCTATGACTAATAGCCGAATTCTTTGGCTGTAGGAGAGGTTTAGTGTTATCGTAAATAAGCCTGAGAAACCGGAGCCTTGAATTGCCTTGTCTTCTGAGAGGCATGTGTATTATGAATCCTTGAATTATAATAATTATTATTATTAAGCAAATCTTTTATTTCTTTCTCTCTCTCCTCCCCCATCCGCCCATGGAGGTGCCGTGGGTTTCTGTATAAATATTATCTCCACTTTGTGGAAATTTAGTGCTTTAAATTCCCACTGTAGCTCTTTCTCTTTTGTTCTTTCTCATTCCTACTTTGTTCTATTTAATTAATTTACTATATTATCTTCTTCTTCACAAGACCAGTCACCTTCCTTTTTTCTTGAAAACTCTTCCAAAACTCCTCATTTGTGTATGGGGTTTGTTGGGTCAGCTTGGGGATATTGGACGCTTTCTGCTAAATGATCAATAGGGCTTTCTATGGTATTATTATTTAGCAATGTAGGCATGTTTTGTTAACATTTTATAATGATGTTTTATTCTATTTTGTTTTTGTAAACGGGGGTTGGATAAATTAGAGTACAGACTCAAATGTTTTCTGCATGGGATGCCTTTCTTGTAAAGTGACCGGCTAGTGGAGTGCCTTCAGTGTTACAGTTTGGGTTGTTTCAGCAAATCTTTTATACGGATCAGGGGTGAGCCCTCTTTCACACTTTCACTCCCTGTGGGGTGCCAGGGGTTTCTATACAAGTAGTATCCCCACTTTCTAGAAATTTAGCGCTTTAAATTCCCATTGTCGCTGTCTTTCTCATTTTTTCTTTCTGATCGCGAATCTGTTCTATTAATCTACTATACTATCTTCTTCGCTAGACCAGTCATCTACCTTTGTTCTTAAAAACTCTTCCAGGACTTCTCATTAGTGTATGAGATCTGTTGGGTAAGGTTGGGAATATTGGACACTTTCTGCCAAATGGTCTCTAGGGTTTCCTTTGATATTGTTATTTAGCAATGTACACATTTTATATGTGTTTTGTTGATATTTTATATTGATGTTTATATTCTATTTTGTTTTTGTAAATGGGGGTTCAATCAATTAGAGATAGCCTCAGCATGCCCTGCGTGGGATGCCTTTATTGTAAAGTGACCGGCTGGTGGAGTGCCTTCAGTGTTACCACTAGGGTTGTTTCAGCAGATCTTTTATACGGATCAGGGGCAAGTCCTCTTTCAACCAAGTTGTGGTCCTGATTCGGTTCTTTGCTGGACCATGTAAGCAATAAATAACTAACTAACCTCTTTCAACCAAGGTTTAGCCCTGATTCGGCTCTTCGCCATATGCTGGACCCTATAAACAATTACTAACCCACTTACTCCTGTCTTTTGCTATTTAGACAGAAAGATTATCAAAGCTATCATGGTGTCAGATTTTGCTTGCTTCTCACCATGAAATAAGTCGAAAGAGACAAGTATACGTGTAAAATGGAAAGAATGAAAGTTACAATTTTAAAAATCTGCAATAACCAGCATTATGTAGAGTTTCCTTGACATGTTTCATGGGTGATTGAAGTAAACAAGAAATGTATTTTCATGTCTAACTGATCATACATCAAAGTTTTCAAACTGTCACATCGATTTTATTGTATTATTTTGCTTTTAGCATTCCTACACAAACAAAATGATTCCTACATTTATATTAGATTGAGATGTACTGAATGGGCCCCAAGAGGTCTTCTCCATTTCTGAGTTCATCTGTTACATGGGTTGTGTGCAGCATGTGATGCGTTTGTTATTCATTTATTGGAACTTGTGATGCTAACGTTACTGTTGTCTAACATGTAATAAGACGTTTCACTGCCCTTTGTTTCTAACAGAAGTACTGCAGTTTGCCTAACTAGGAACCACCTGAGACTAAGTCTTTGGTACTACTACTAATCATTATGCATTCATTCCTCAAGCCATTCCTATTCAACTAATTAAAATTACAGTGTGATCCACCAGTTTCTTTCGTTGTCATTCCCTGCAGGAGCTTTGAGCATGTCTGCTGACGTGAATGATTGCACTGTTCAAAACAGCATCATTATCCTATCCATGCATTCGAGATCTATACCTAAACATTGAGCAGATACCCAAACATTGAATAGATACCCAAACATTGAATTAAATGTGATTTTTGTGGTTGCTTGCTTTATTGCAAGTAATGAATAATGATGCAAAATGCACTGAGCTGTCCGGTAAGTTTTGTACATTTGTTTTTGATATACAGTTTTTACGTGAACACGCATTTCCTTTGTACAGTAAATATGCCCCACATTTTAAAATAAATATATATGATAGGAAAAAAACCCTTGTAAAATACTCTGGCAGTTCATTGTCTGTTTATATTATCTCCCTCAATCATGCATTCTTATTCTTTTCCTGGAAATGTAGGCTTCAGCATTTTGTGTATGTATACTTCGCTGTCGAGGTCTGTTGACTGTTTGAGGCAGATCCAGTTTATATTTATTACTGATATAGTGATAATGTATAATTAATACCGCTTGCTAGAAGTAAAGTTTGAATTGATTTGTCCTATTCTGATATGAAAGTAGATGTTACAATTTCATACGAGAGGTCTTTAAAATTATTTGATAATATTGAGACTAGCTTAGGAAAAAATCTGATTTTGTGCTGTCTGTTATTTGATTATATCATGTAACTGTTGATAATGTATAATTTAAATAATTTGTTTTTTATTTTTCTAATCAGTTTTGAAGGTTTAACTTTTGATTTGAGTTTGGGGCTAATTTTGAACTCTTCTAAAAATAATAAATAAATAAATATATACTAAATAGCATGACATATTTGGCAAGTCATCATGTACCAATGTGGCACACATTTAAATATTGTACATTGACTGAGTCAAACAAAAGTGCTGACACTGCACTACATTACTGAATGATTTTAGAATTTTTTTTTTAATGAAATTTAACTCTACGCATAAACTTTCAGGTAAACTGTGCATGATTATTTGTAAAATCCTGGTAAGCATTTCTGTTGGGTTTTTAAAAACTCAGTTACCTGTTGTTTCTCATGATTTGCAATCTGTTTTGTTGCAAGATATTCAATGATTTGATTCACAATAAATTTGGATGAACAGTAAGTGCGTCCTCTTGGTTTGATGAACAAATGTATCATCTCTCTCTCTCTCTCTCTCTGTAAATACATGCTATACCTATGAATGTGGTCTTTATTTATTTGACAGACCAAAAATAAGACAAAAAAAATTGTTTGTTTTTTTTAAATTTAATATCACTAAATGACTGTCTTTATAATAAATTAAATCACAATGCATATCATACAAAAGTTAATAAATGCATAGACGTCTCAAGACATCTTCTGTTTGTCTCTGAAACTTGTAACTAGTGAAGGCTGTTTAAACATTCATTGTGAAATGATTCTTAGGCTGTTATCAATAAAAAAAAAATTAAAAAAACACTTAGCAGTGTCAACAGACACAGCACTGGTAGTCATAAGCAGACTTTTGGCAGCTGTACGATGGTCCTTTCAAAAATCAAGTCGCTGAAAATACTTCTCCAGCCTTGGACTTGTTTTCTTTCTTCAAACCAACTCTCTATCTTCTTCAGAGTAACACCATCAACAAAGAGTTCCGGAATGCTGAATGAAAATACGGTGTGGCATTTCATGTGAGGTGCAGCTCTTTGACTTTGTGAACCAGAATTCAGCACTATCCCTTTGACAACGAAGTTTACTATGGACACCATCGCTAAACAGTTGTCTTGGGTGTCCTGTAACATGTTGTAATAATAAACTACTGGATAGCCCAAAAACAAGCCAAACAATGTTGAAGGATTGATACTACTTCTCTCCTCTTCACTTAAGGCTGATTTTTCAAAATCTAATACAGAAAATGACCTTATTTCTAGCTTATCACAAGAGCTGCCATTCATTCTGTCCATCACTTCAATAAAGCATTTTCTTGTTATGCATAATCCAGCACTACCATTAGGAATAATCTGCGGTGAGGGGAGGCCAGCAGACACATCAACAAATAGCAGATCAGTCTGGCTATACGTATAAGCTTGCCCTCTCACACCAGGTTTTGACCAAACACTTAAGTTGACAATAATCACGTCGGTGTCTACAGTCACAACATGTAAATTGCTTTCCAGTAAGTACCTTTCTTTCAACACCTTCAGGAAACTATAAAGGACATCTACAACTGGAAAAGTAAAGTCCAACAGCACAGCAGGTTTCAATCCACAGTCAACAGAGAGCAGATCCAGCCTCAGTTGTTGAGTCCTCTTGACGTAACACTTGCCTAGGCACTCGTGAATGAGACCCTTCCACACATCAAACTGCTGCTCCATGGTATTTTGATGTTCTGTAGATCATTTTTTTCTAGTATGTCCAAGCAAAAATATCGCTGACACAGCCCGTGGAGGTGGAACTGCCTTTCCTGGACAAAGATAGTAATGGGCACACTTTGATTAGGATGTCAATATAAATTAAGAACTAACAAGATTTTTTTATGGATCATAAGCACACATACACAAACACACGCCCACATATGTAATATACACACGGTAGAAATGTTGAATTGTGAGTAAAAATGCATGCTGAGGACTTGTGTTAGTAGTTATTGTTATAGTTAGGTAACATAGAAATTTGCCTTGAAATTCTATTCCGTAGGTAAAAAACAATCTCCTAGAATCTCAGCAAAATCAATCCACAGAAATTTACGGAAATAAATCAAGCCAAAAGTATTATTATGATCATAGTTCATACACTTTTTCTGCCATGATTCTGGTATCACTCAGTTTTGGTCTCACTCTCCACAATCGGAGCTTGCTGTGTATGCTTAAAATACTAATTGCATTTGAACACTTTATTTCTAAAATCGCGCAAGCTTTGGGAAAAGGAATTGTGGCACCCAATCGAAAACCTCGACCAACAAACCTAACAACAAAAGAATTATACCTAGGTTTAATAGCTGAAACAGAAAGTGAAAAAGTCAGCTTGCTTTCTTCCGGAAATGGGAGTTGTTTCTCTTCCTCTACTTATCTGAAACCGAAAATAAACGAAAAGAGACAAAAAGCTGGCTTTTATTATCTTCTGCAGAGATACTTTGATTATAACATTAAACTCGTGAGTGTAGATTAAAACCAAAAAAGACGATTTAAAACCGGAGCGAGGCATCTTCTGTGCCAGTGCCTTTTTTTTTCCTAGTGTTCAAGTTGCACGTTTTATTTAGTTCAGTTCGTAAAGACTAAAGGCAGAATTTGTCATGTGGAGTACCTAATCGACATACGAATACAAATACAGATACAAGTTGTATTGTTATGGTAGATGACTTTCTTTTCTTTTTGTTTTCTATTAAATAAATACAATTTTATTATTGTTTCAGCGTGACAAAGATAAGGGAGGTAATTATGACAAGGCGACAGATGTGCAAGTAATGACAACATAACCATTATCTCCCTTCTATTGCTATCCTCTCACGTAACTCGAAAGTCGTTGGGGCACCAGCGTACTCCATCCTCTTCTATTGCATATTGTGTCAAAAAAAAAAAAGAATAGTCTTTGACTGCGTTGTCCCACAATCATTTGACGACGAACTTCTTCGGTGGACGCTTGCTTGTCCTTTTCCCACGAATCTCAAGGATGATGACGATCATGATGATCATAATGACGCAAATTTCAAAGACATGTCATTGCTGTTATTTCAATAATTTGCATGGCCTATCCTATCCTATCCTATCCTATCCTATCCTATCCTATCCTATCCTATCCTATCCTATCCTATCCTATCCTTTTTGATTTAAATTCATGCAAAACTGATGGACCTACTAAGAGAATTTGCTAGTTAGTTGTTAGTGTAATGCATTTTAGAGTTACAGGCCCGCGACTGTCGCTGCAATCAGCTGAGTGAGTGAACCTCATACAGCATTGCTGTGACTTTTTTTTTTTATTGATTGATTGTTGCTTTAGGTCCAGTGGACTCTTCCGAGCCAAATCAGGACCGGACAACCCCCGATCCGCATAAAAGATCTGCTGAAACAACCCTAGTGGGAAAACTCCCTCCACCGACCAGTCACTTTACAATAAAGACATCCCACGCAGGGGACGGCTGAGGCTTTACCCCAACTAATCGAACCCCCGGTTACAAAAACAAAATAGAATACAAACATCATTATAAATTATCAACAAAACACATACATATAAAATGCCTATATTGCTAACTAATAACATCATAGGAAGCCCTAGTGACCACCCGGCAGAAAGCGTCCAATACTTCCAAGCTGATCCAACAGACCTCATACACAAACAAGGAGTCTTGTCCAGGAAGAGTTTTCAAGAAAAAAGGTAGGTCATTGATCTAGCGAAGAAGAAGATAGTATAGCAGAGTGATAGGACAGAGCAGGAATGGGAAAGAGCAAATGAGGAAGACAGCGACAGTGGGAATTTAAAGCACTAAATTTCCAGAAAGTGGGGATACTATTTATACTGAAACCCCCGGCACTCCAACGGTGAGGGGAGGGGGGGGGTACTGTTGCCGCAGTGAATCGGTCATGCCTATAGACTAAAGGAAAGACAGGTTTTCAACTGGTTGTTGTTTGTAGATTATAGTCACACGACACTTTCGCATATAGGTGACTACTGGACCGATTTATACTGACACCAGCGGGCCAGTTGTTGGTAAAGGGGAAAATAATATGATCACACGTTGACCAATCCGGGATTCCAACCAGCGACCTTTCGGTTACTAGCAAGACGCTCTTACCAACTGAGCTACCCGGCCCCTTCTCAACTGGGGCTTTCACTTTTCCCTTTATAGGTTAGAACAATCTACAGTGGTGCTGTGACTTGACGAGGTCTTCTCACAAGATAGTGAGTAGGCCTTATCATGTCTCAGCTGAGCTGCATGAGTCAATAGGAGTGAACCTCTTGAGGCTCTAAGAGCGATCTCTTGAGCAGGAAAGGATAAGAACAATTAACTTCATCAAAACCAGTGAAATGCGTTACTGTTGGGTTTTGTTGTTGTTTTTTTTTGTGACGAACGAAGAAGAATCTATAACAAGCTGGTATGCTTATCCCGGATGAAACTACAAAAGATAACAACAGCCCCGACCGGCATCGGAGATGAATCTGAAGACCGGCGATGCAGGCTTGTATCCGAGTTGCGAGAAGACAACAATGAATGGCGAACGTACCTGAGTAATGGCGAGAGGAGCGAGGGATCTGTCTGGGATCCGAGTGTGACCACGGAGGTCGAAGGGGGACATTAGTGAGAGATCTACAAACCAACGCCGCGGACATTCATCTTGAATGGACTAGATCTACTGAACAACGATCACGAAATGACTAGTGATGATGCAGCGAAACAGACTTCGAAATTATTTGTATTTTAGATAATTAATTGTTTTAGTTTATCTCTGACTTTGTTTTAATAAAAAATCTCTCTCTGTCGCCATCCTGACGTTACATTTTTATTAGTCTTCTTCTTCTTCTTTTCCTTCTCTTTCTTCTTCCCCTTCTCATTGATCCTTCTGTTCAGATTCTTCCTCATTCCTTCTAGCCCTCTCCTTAGTATTATTCTCCCCCCCCCCTCTCTTACCCCCCATTCCCTTCCCTCTCTCAACCCTTTGTTGATCATTCTTCTTATCCTCATAGCACCTCATTTCCTTTTTGTCATTCTTTCTCCTTCTCCTTCTCCTCACCCCCCTCGTCCTTCTTCTTCTACTTCCTCTTCTTCTTCTTCTTCTTCTTCTTCTTCTTCTTCTTCTTCTTCTTCTTCTTGGTTAATGCTGTTTATATTGTGTTTTATTGTTGTATTTAGTTGTACTTGTGGTGTGTTTATGTGTGTATTTGTATGTGTTTGTGTGTGTTGGTGCGTGTATGTATGAGTGCGCCCGTGCGCGTGTGTATGTATACGCATTGTGTCCGGGGACGTTAATCTATCTACTGAACTGAACTGTACATATGTGTGGTAAGCTGAACCATTTTAATCACTTTATTGCGTTTTTACTTTGCGTGGGTGTTTGTTTGTGTGGGCGTGTCTGTATATATTGGTGAATTTAGAATGTGGTACATGGTATGTTTGGATTGGAATGGATGTGTTTTTTTGTGGTCTGTGTTTATATGTGTGATTTGACTGATAGTCATTTTACTTACACTTTGTATCAATTGATTACTGTTGTGCAATATCATTTCTACAATATAAAGTACATCATGTTTTTTTAATGGGAAGTTACCTATTCTTCATGAATACTGCTTGTTTGTTAGGTGTGTGTGTGTGTGTGTGAGAGAGAGAGAGAGAGAGAGAGAGAGAGAGAGAGAGAGAGAGAGAGAGAGAGAGAGAGAGAGAGAGAGAGAGAGAGAGAGAGAGAGAGAGAACATTTGCCATTGACGTGTTATTTCATGTGTGTGTGTGCATAATTTGCTTCTGTCCAATAATGATGACGCTTGCTTCTTGTCATCCATGTAATTCTCTACATGCATATGTTCATGCGATGTTATGGAGAATAAAATCCGCTATCCGGGACGGAGAAAATCCAGCCACTTTTTGGACAAATTTTGAAGAAAGGTCGACCTATTTCGTCCCCTGTGGGAGACCGACTAGGTCAACCTTTTAGACGGATAGAGATAATTTTGCATCCGATTCTTACATTTTTAGATGAATTTTGCGCTCTTTCCGTTAAAAAAACAACAACCCACTTTCCGATTCCTACATTCTTAAATAAAACCAGTTCTGATGTTTTGCAAAAGATGCGTGCGTGCATGTGTGTGTTGTTGTGTATTTGGGTGTGCGTGGTTGCCGTTTATGATTCTTCTTATTTTTCTACAATGGTACAACTGGTGATATATAGCTGATTTGAGTTTAATACTGTGTTTACTTTCCCTTTAGTGCTCTATATTAGGATGATTGCCCTTTGAGTGTGTGGCATGAGGAATGCTTGTCCCCATGCCACATCAAAATCCTTGTAACGTTTCAATTGGTGAATAAATATTCTGATGTCTTATGTCTTCTTCTTCTTCTTCTTTTTCTTCTTCTCTTCTTCTTCTTCTTCTTTTTTTTCTTCTTCTTCTTCTTCTTCCTCTTTCTTCTCTTTTCCTCCTCCTCCCCATGTTCCTCCTCCTTCATCGTTATCTTTCTCTTCGTCGTTTCATCTCTAACTCTACCCTTATAGTTTGCATCTTTTTCCTCTTCTTCTTCGTCTTCTCACCTCATTTCTTTTCTATTCACCTCCTCCTCCTCCATTTTTCTTGTCTCCTTTTCCCAGTCCTCCTCCTTCTTCTTTCTCCTTCTTCTGTGACTACATTCTTAATACGCTCGACTCGACTCTTCTTAACCCAATCAACCTATTCCCCAAACTTATTTTGGTATGAGAACATCGGGAGTGAAAGGAAATAAAAGCACATGATGGTAAGCCATAAAAACATTTGTTAAAATATTAATTTTCTGGCTCCGCTTTATCCGAAAGAAGCAAAAGGAAAGCGCCAATGCTTAGGAGATACAGCGCGAAACGTGTTTAGATAACGGTGAAGCCCAATGGCCTTGACCTTTGAGAAAGTACAAATACCAATGATAATGACACGCACCCACACACTCACATACACACACACACACACACACACACACACACAAGAAGTTAAATTCCGAGCAAGTACCGACCGATTGACCGACAACCAGATTGCTACTGAAGGATAGCCAATGATCTGAAGTATCTGCATACCAAAACTCAACTATATCGCTATAGCGTTTTTGTGGGTGTTTTTGTTGTTGTTGTTGTTGTTGTTGTTGTTGTTGTTGTTGTTGTTGTTGTTGTTGTTGTTGCTCCTTTTTTTTTCTTTTTTTTCTTTTTTTTTTTTTTTTTTTGGGGGGGGGGTGGTTTTTTTGTGTGTTTATTATAACATATTGAGCAAAACATTAACAACAAAATAAAATGACTCCAGTGACCCTGACCTTTGCGGTTGAGCAAATATGATGGCTCGGGAGGCAGATCACTATTCTAGGTAATGTTCCTATGAAGTTTGGTCAAATATGCTCAGTGGGTTTTGAGATTATTATGGCTTCCAACGGACCGTCATACGGGGTGGACCGACCGACATGTGCCTCGTTCTGATTCTCCCCCCCCCCTCCCCCCCCCCCTCCCCCTCCTCCCCCCCCCCGACTATTTGGATGGAAATACACAAAAATACCTTTGTTTAAAGTGCGCAGCTAACAAAGACCACCCTGCAAGACACAGTGCAAGGAGGTAGAAGAAGAGGGAGACCGAAAAAGAGGTGGGAGGACAACATTCGAGAATGGACTGGTTTGACACTGAGCGATACAATGAGGGTTGCTGAGGACAGGGAAAGATGGAGTACGCTGGTTAAACGATCATCTGTGGTGCCCCTACGACCTCCGAGCTACGGGATAGGATAGGATAGGATAGGATAGGATAGCTAACAAAGTAAATGTGTTCTCGTAACCTTTCGGTCGTTGGGGACAAAGGCGTTTAGTATGTCCTTTTTCTCTGGTCCAGCTTAACGAGGGCGGTTCCCATCTTCTCTTCCTCGCTGCCTTTACCTTGCCGGGATCTATAAACCCGGTCTCCATTCACAGCTCAGTGGATGTGGTGTTGTGTGCATTCCTTGCGTCACTTTCTGCTTTCCCTTCAAAGTAGGGTGACCTATCCAAGTAGGCCTACTAACCATAGCGCGTATGCCCAAACCGCTGCGCTACTCCGCCACCCTGTGCAGTGTGCGGCAGGACGTACGTAGCTTAAATAATAAGAAGCTGAGGAAAAGCAAATGTACCTAGCAAACATTACCCGAGTTTCCCCCCCAACTTCCTGGTGTCACCTTTTAATTTGCCAGTTCTCATCACTACCTGTCCTTGCTGAACAAAGATTCAAACCTAATGTTAACGTTGTAGACTCAAGGAAGCACGTCTAAATCGGTGGGCTCTGCAAACCTTCGCGCGCACGCAAGTTCGCTTGCACTCTCGGACACAACACACACACACACACACACACACACACACACACACACACACACACACACACACACACACACACACAACCGGTTTATGTGTCCTTAAAGTTTCTGTGTTTTAAAAAAAAAATTCGGGCTCTAAAAATCAGAAAATTATAACTGCACACACACTGACACCCATACTAGCGGACGAACACATAAACGCATGTATGCCCTCACACGCGCGTACATACACACACATATTGCTTCTCAAATGCGTACACACAGTCCGCCTTTCTGTTTGTTTGTCTGTCTTTTTGTCTGTGTGTCCGTCTGTCTGTCTATCTGTCTCTTTCTCTGTCTGTCTGTCTGTCTGTCTGTCTGTCTGTCTCTCTCTCTGTCTCTCTCTCTCTCTCTCTCTCTCTCTCTCTCTCTCTCTCTCTCTCTCTCTCTCTCTCTCTCTCTCTCTCTCTCTCTCTCTCTCTCTCTCTCTCTCTCTCTCTGAGAGCAGAGTCTTTACTCATTATATAAAATAGGTTTCCATAGATTTTAAATCACACACACACACACACACACCACTACCACCACCACCAACAATAACAACAACACACACATCCAAACACTCACTCAACGCACACACTCAACACACACACACACTCACACATGATACACACCCACACGCACACAAACACTCACACATCTACATACACAACAACACCAATAATAGCAACAACAATAACACACATTTTCACATACACACACAAATTCACACACACCCCACATCCCGCACACACACATATCCAAATACTCACACACAAACACCGACGCACACACACACTGCACATTCTACAAGGATTGGTACTTTACTACTTGTGAAATTTATACTACAAATTTATACTACAAATTTATACTACAAATTTATACTACAAATTTATACTACAAATTTATACTACAAATTTATACTACAAATTTATCTTTTATTAAAATGAAAAAAAAAAAAACTTTCTCATCTTTACCATTTCTGCATTTTCCACTAATAATTAATTCATCTCTCTATCCGGCATCGCCCAACTCCTCCCCTCCAACAGAACTCCCCCTCACCCCCAAATTAATGTTGCGTTAAAACCTGTTCCATACCTGTATATATATATAATAATATAGCACCATAATGGAAGCTGAAATATAATGTATCCTGCAGGAAGGTTTATATATCTGTTAGCAATAAAGTTTGTCTGAGTTCAAATTTTCAAACTCTGACATTAACCATGTATGATTATAACCACATTGTTAGGATGAAAGCTTTTGTAGCGCACACATAATAGCAGTGATGCGCCGTTGTGACCATTACCTGTAAGTTTCCATCCCATCATCGTTCTTCTCAGGTCATATGTTCTCATGTTGTCTTCCTGGTCCCTAGGTCATCTGGGTTAAACGGATTCCGCATTCTACTGACTGTGAAGTGACAATTGTGTGACTGTCTCGGGTTACCATTATTTGGAATCGTTTCTTACCTAGGGAGCCAGCTCACGGACATTCAACAAGTATTTATTTGCTTTTCATTGTGCTAACAGTCGAGTCTGTCATGCCGTGCCATTATGAACATGCGTTAGTGTATTGGAGCAGAATGGTCCAACGTGTGTGTGTATTGGGAGAAGAATAATCCAACCGCTGTCGGGTACGCTCAGGTGTATTCGGGGTATTCACTTTTGAACGTTTGCACAAGAAAGAATCTTGCCCACTGTGCAGAAGATGCCTACTGTGAATCGTGCCATTTTGTGCACATAACGCAGTGATGGAGTTTGGAATCCTGTTGTTTTATTCTCCCCGTAATCGTTTGATGTTGTTGTTGTTGTTGCTGTTGTTGTTGTTTTGTCACAAGATTGCCTAATATCTCTGTATGCTAAGTTAATTTCAGTGTATAGGGGACTGCTGGGAACTATACACTTAAACTTGTTGCTCTAACAATCTCTTATATTCAGTATTATATTAGGTTATAGATAGTTAAGATTAATATCATTCTAGTTTTCTAGTTCTCGTTGTGGGTCATTAAGATTAATCTCCATCTTCCCCTGCTGTTCTGTATAATCAGTTCCGATTTTATTATTCATCTTCTTCTTTCTCGTTGCATGATTGGTCCGATTATACTTTCCCACACCCCACCCTCTCTCTCCCTCTCTCTCCTCTCTCTCCCTCTTCTCTCTCTCTCTCTCTCCCTCTTCTCTCTCTCTCTCTCCCTCTTCTCTCTCTCTCTCGATCTTTCTCTCTTCTTCTCTCCTTCTTTTTCTCTCACTCTTCTCTCATCAAAATGTAACGTTATTTACTTTCCATATTCTCTCTTTGGTATATATTTTAGATGTTGGGTCACACAATCATCAACTGTTCTTCCTTTTCTTCCTTCGATGACCGCTATCTCCTTCTCCTCCACCTCCTGGAAAGGTGACGGGAGTCGACCCTCTGGACTTCTGTATTGAATTTTTTTTTCACGGTTACGATGGTCCCCTTTCCCCGGGTTGCCACAGCGAGACATTAAAGAACCCGATCATTCTGTCAGGTGCAGAAGACACTCAAACAAATAAGCGCGACCTACGTTTTGGTCGTTCAGGATTGCTCAGTTGTTCTTGGAGTGTGACAGTGCGCTTGAAACTGCAATTTGCGTGTTGTGCAATATGAGTTCTGACGGCAGCTTTGAGCTGGCCAGAAGTGTAATATAATAATTCACTTCATTTAGTGTTGTCGTTGTTGTTAGTATTGTTGTTTTGGGTCACTTTGTTTTATGATCTTCTCCTCCTTCTTCTCCTCTTCTGCTTCTTCTTCTTCTTCTCCCTCCACCTCCGTTATCCTTACCTCTTTGTGCATAATTCCTGTTTCACCCCTGTTCAACATTAAACTAAAGAATCCTGGCTGAAATGGGTGGCGTTAGGCCGACATGTTTATCACCAATCATCAAAGACCACAATTTTTTCTCCTGATTGTTTATATCATGTATGCCTATTTTGACCCTTTCCGACCTCGTTCTTATTTATAGATCATTTATTAGGTTAAGTGTGCATTCTTCGTCTTGTCTAATATTATGTTTGCGTGCTAAACTGGGTTGTTTACTCGCCCGTACACGTGGTTGGAAATTACGAAAAAGTTCCGAAGTTTTATGATCATGTTTGTTTTGAAGGCCAATCCTGCTTAATGTTGATTCTAATTTCATGTTCGTTTTATTTATTGACCAAACCGACCATGAAAACCACATAAAGGGTTGATCAACGCTTGGAGATTAATGTTGACTGACAATAAATGATTTATATCCTGATGGACATAATTTCAAATCGGGTGGGTAAGGTAAACAGGTCATGCGGGCTAAGTTGTTGGAAGAAGAAGGGATGGGAGTAGGCGGGGAGAGAAGATAGAAGTGGAACAAACAGTGTAGGAGTGATAAATATACAACATGGACAACAAATTTAGGAGGACGAGGAACTACTACTACTACTACTACTACTACTACTACTACTACTACTACTACTACTACTACTACTACTACTACTAATAATAATAATAATAATAATAATAATAATAATAATAATAATAATAATAATAATAATAATAATAATAATAATAATAATAATAATAATAATGGATGCTATATACGCGCTTTTCCCAAAATTACTAATCAGGTTCAAAACGCGGCGATCTGTACCAACCGCTCACATATTTCATCCACTCTCACACACACGCCAAACACAAATCTATCACTCAAACATGTGGTGTAAAGACTATTTTAAGACGGAAAGGACGTCGGACTTTAGTTTGTGATTTTTTTTTTAGATTGACTGTATTCAGTACTATTATTAAAGGGAGGGAGGAAACCGGGGTACCCGGAGAAAACCCTCGGTGATCTGATTAGTTTCGTACCTCAGTCACAAAAGTTCTTTAATTGCGGAAATCGAACCCGCGACCTTCGGCATAGGAAATCAGCTCATTATCAACTGAGCTACCAGGCACCCCCCAAGAAGAAGAAGAAGAAGAAGAAGAAGAAGAGCAACAACAACCACAAAAACAAGAGGAATCTTGTTGTTAACTCCAGCCATCCCACCCACCCCCACCCTTCTCTCTCTCACTCTCTCTCTCTCTCTCTCTCTCTCTCTCTCTCTCTCTCCCTCCCTGTCATTTTAGGAGAAAATATTTTAATATTGTTGTTCCCGATACCAAATGCAACATACTGCTATCTACCACATATGTGACTTTTGTGAACTTTGCGACTTTATTTAATAAAACATATAATCATTAATCATGGGTTGCCGACCAGTCTCCAGTAGACTCATTACCATCCGTCTGAGAGCAGCCCCTTTCAAGATCACCACCATCCAAACCTATGCCCCAACATCATACTATGACGACAGCAGGCTGTCCCTGACTAAATGCCGATGAAGGACATAGTCATAGTGTTAGGAGACTGGAATGCCAAGGTTGGCCAAGATGCGTACCACAACTGGGGAGATACCCCCACTGCAACAACGAGACAAATGATAGAGGTCTGAGACATTCGGAGTTTGCCAGATACAACAATCTGATACTGGCAAACACGCGTTGTTACCACACAAAAACATCCAGACGATGAACCAGGCACCGTCCCAGCGGGTAGCATCCCAAAGTCAAGGTCAAGAAACGATTCAGATCAAGCGTCAACATTGGCAGGACACGCACTTTTCCAGCAGCAGACATCGGAAGTGACCACGATCTCGTTATGATGTCCTTCCGACTTCACTTGAAGAGAGTAAACATAGCAAAGTGCACTAGATTAAAATTCGACCTGGACAAACTGCAAGACCCGAAGGTGGCAGAAATATTCCAAGCCACAATTGGAGGGAAATTTGCACCACTGCTCATTTTGGAAGCTAGTGAAGTAGATGTCAACACCATGACCACCACCTTCAACTCAGCTGTGACAGATGCCGCCACTGAGATCCTTAGCAAGCACCGCCAAAAGAAGAACCCGTTGATCACACCTGAACTTTTGGAGCTGTGTGACAAACGAAGAGAGATGAAAAAGAAAAAAGAACACCTCACAAGGAGCTGATGCCTACCGAAAAATTAACAATGACATCCGAAAAGGCATGCGCACAGCAAAGGAGAACTGGATTGAAGATCAATGCCAGGAAATAGATAACAGTCTGAACAAGAACAACAGCAAGAAGGCCTACCAGATTGTGAAGCGGCTGACAAGTGTTAAACAGCCCAAGGTCTCCACGATCCATTGCAAGTCTGGCATATGCCTTAGAGAAGAACAAGAAATCTTGGATAGATGGACAGAGTACTGCTATGAACTTTGCAACCACACATCAAACAGAGACAAATCAGTTCTAGCATGTCCCCAGAAAAGGGAAAAAGAAGAAATCCTCCCAATTCTCCGAGAAGAAGTTGAGGCAGCAGTGCAATCACTGAAGAAGGGAGAGTCAGCGGGAGTCCTCCTGAAAATAATACTCACCAGGTTGAAACCCTAAACTGAACAAATTATAGTTGAAAAACAAGCAAGATTCATGGCGGGGCGAAGTACCGCCGATCAGATTTTTAACCTCAGAATAATACCTACAGCACCAACAACCTCTATATCATGTGTTTGTAGACTTCAAGAAAGCGTTTGACCGACTCTGGCATGTAACTCTGTGGCAACTATGAGAGTGTACAACATCAGCCCTAACATTATTGAAGTCATCAAAAGCCTGTATGACAAAGCTACCAGTGCAGTCCTGTAAAACAGCGCCATCGGGACCTTGTTCAGAACCACTGTCAATGTGCGTCAAGGATGCCTACTCTCTACAACACTCTTCAAAATCTTCCTAGAGCGCATCATGTCAAATGCCATTGCAGATCACGAAGGCACAGTCAGAATAGGGGTTAGAGCTATTTCCAACCTCCGTTTTGCGAATGACATTGATGGATTGGCTGGAGAGGAGCAAGAACTTGAACCGCTGGTACAGAGGTTTGGCACCATCTTCAGAGTCTTTAGAATGGAAATAAGTGATGTTAATACCAAAATGGTGACCAACAACATCAATGGCATCAACATGGACATTACATTACATTACATGATTATTGCTTTAGGTCCAGCGGACTCTTCCGAGCCAAATCAGGACCGGACAACCCCTGATCCGCATAAAAGATCTGCTGAAACAACCCTAGTGGTAAAACTTAAAGCTCTCCAATAGCCAGTCACTTTACAATAAAGACATCCCACGCAGTGGACGCTGAGGCAATACTCTAATTTATCGAACCCCCGTTTACAAAAACAAAATAGAATACAAACATCATTATAAAATATCAACAAAACACATACATGAAAATGCCTACATTGCTGAATAATAACATAATAGGAAGCCCTAATGACCACCTGGCAGAAAGCGTCCAATATTCCCAAGCTGATCCAACAGACCTCATACACAAATAAGGAGTCTTGTCCGGGAAGAGTTTTCAAGAAAAAACGTAAGTGACTGTTCTAGCGAAGAAGAAGATAGTATAGCACATTGATAGAACAGAGCAGGAATGAGAAAGAGCAAATGAGAAAGACAGCGACAGTGGGAATTTAAAGCACTTCAATTCAATTCAATTCAATTCAATAATTTTATTTAACGTCTATTCACAGTTTGTGATATTAGACCATACACGCAAGCATACACACAATCACACGCAAAATGCAAAAAAGCACATCCAAGGATCAGGCGAAATAATCACAAAAATTTGCTCACTGGAGACTGGCTAATAATTTGTGCTATGGTAATAATTGTTGGATGCTGCAGCAGTTCAACAGTGGAATGTTCACTTGTTTTAATATTTTTGTTTAAATATTGTGAAGTTAATATGGGGCAAGTTGTTAACAGATGTTCAACGGAAATTGGTTGAAAACATGGACACATAGCATTAGCTAAAAATTTAGTATTCCATGAGTTGACTCTTAGGTTATTGATTATTCTACACATGTTTCTAGAACATGAGTAATGATCTATTCCAGTACTTTGTGATAAGGTGGAGTACATTGATCTTTCTACCAACGAAATGAGTTCCGATGCAGATGGTCTAACAATGTGGTTGTCACTTACTGAGAATGACCCTTCCTTTGCTAAAGTATCCACAACTTCATTAAAATAAATGCCACAATGTGAAGGAACCCAACAAAAAGAAATTCCTACACCATTTGACATAATAGCATGAATTAATAATCTAATATCGAAAATAATATATGATCTAGTTTTACAATACCTATTTTGAAGGGCTTTGAGAACAGCTTTAGAATCAACACATAAAACTATGTTATAAAAGGCAATAGAGGTGTTGTTAATAGTGTCCAAAGCCATTAAAATGGCACACAATTCTGCTGTGAAAATTGATACATTCTTACCAACATAATACGATTCTTTTTATTTTTTAGATCAGGAATGGTAAAACCGGCTCCAGCAAGTAAAGTTTTAGACACAGATCCGCGTGTATAAAGTTTTAAATGATTATCATACGTTCTTTCCAAATGTTCTCGAACCTCTGCTGTTAAGACATTTACATTTTCACCTCTCTTGAGGTGTAATCAATATCAAAATTATAACTTAAATGTTCCCACTGTGGGATTTTCGGTACACTTGGTAAAACAGGAATAGCAGAAATGTCAATGTTGCACTTGTATAAAATGGCACTAACATAGTTTTTAATGGGTTGTAGATACGGTATAGATTTTGCTCGTTTTGGATAATCTACATTGCTGTCGGTAAAAATCTCATCATGAACAGAATTATGAACGGCCAAACTCCGTATAACATATCTAGCAACACTTAATTTTTTATTTTCTATAAAAGAGAGTTGACGAGCTTCCCTATAAGATTTTAGTGTATTAGAGTGTACAGGTACACCTAAGGCTAATTTAAATGCTCTGCTATCTAAGCTTTGTATTTTCCTTAACAATGTTGCTGGAGCTGAAAAATACACTTCCTGACCGTATGTGAGTACCGATCTAACCAACGACATTGCTAAGTGAATTAATGTAGATGTATCTTCACTCCATGGCTGAAAACATAACAATTTTAGAAAATTCAATCTTTTGGATGCTTGTTTGATTAAATATTGTATATGGCAATTCCACCTTAATTTAGACGTTAAAAATACACCCAAAAATTTTACCTGTTGAGTATATTTTAAAACATTACCCTCAAGTACCAACACTGGAAGAGCAGTGGGGTTTGCTCCGTTATTAAACAACAAAAAACATGTTTTTTCGAATGAGAGTTGAAGCCCATTTTCTATCATGTATGTACTAAGTTTGTTTAGTTCTAATTGATATAAACTTTGAACATAATTAACAACTCGTTTCGGCGTATTTTTTCTTAGATTTGTGTTAATCCATAAAGCAATGTCGTCAGCATATTGAACCACATTACTATGTTTAGACATATGTTTTGGCAAGTCATAAATTAAAATTGAAAAAAGTATAGGTGCTATAATTGACCCTTGAGGAATGCCCATATCTATTTGTTTAAAAGATGAGTAGACTTTACCAACACGTGTACATATTTTTCTGTCAGTTAAATAATTTTTAATGTAGTGATACAAAGCACCTGATATACCAATGTGTTTAAGTTTGAATAATAGTCGGGAATGCCATACACTGTCGTATGCTTTACGAACATCGAAAAAAGTAGCTAAAACATATTTTTTCGGAGCAAATTGTTTTTAATGTGTGTAGTTAACTTTACTAACTGATCTGTTGTACATCTACCTTTTCTGAAACCAGCCTGATTTGTTGGAATGGTGTCTGTATTTTCACTGAAATATAACAATCTATTTAATATTATTTTTTCAAACAATTTTCCTATGTGTGAGGTTAAATCAATAGGTCTATAACTATCTAATGAGGATCTTACTTTACCTTGTTTTAGAATCGGGATTACTATCGACTGCTTCCAGGCTTCAGGAAGAGTTCTACTTAACCAACATTTTTGGAAAAATGTGTGAAGTAATCGTTTCCAAACCTCTGGTAAATGAAGCAATAGTTGGTAAGAAATGCCATCAATCCCCACAGAAGTTTTATTTTTAGAAAATGAACGTAAGGCTACAACAAATTCTTCATATGAAATAGCCGCATTTGTGTAAGAATTATCATCTGATAGGGGTTCTGTGTACTCATCTTTTTCTTTCTCTACCTTTCGGAATTGTTGATGAGTTTGAGAAAGACTAGAAGATAAACTATTTTGTGTAAAAAGAGTCAAGAATGCTTCTGCTTTGTCTAATAAATTTGGGAAAGGATTACCATTACCTTTAAGAGGATAATTTGGGAGGTGGTAACCGTTTTTCATTTGTTTAACTTTCTTCCAGACTTTATAAGAATCTTTAGACTCAGATATTTCTTTTTGACAAAAATCTGTCCAATACTATTTTTTTACTTGAGCTATTATTTTATTACATTTAAGTTTTGCTTGTTTCATTTGGTTGTGGTTCTGTTCTGTTTTATTTTTTACCCATTTTTTGAATTGTACTTTTTTAAAATTTACAGCCTCTTCACATTTCTTAGTCCACTAGGAATTTGAGTGCTTACGAGTTGTGTTACATTTACGTTGCGGAATTGACTGTTTGTATTTTCGAAGCAGTAATAATTTTCTGGGCAAAATTATTATAAAAAACATTTACATCCTCATGTTCAATAATGTTTGTATTGTAGGAATTTAAAATGACACGATAAGAATCCAAATCCGCTCGATTAAATAAAAACGTAGGAATTTTGTCTTTAACACTATCATCTTCATTTTCTATTTTTTCATTTATAATAATCGTTATAGGTAAATGATCACTTCCCAAAGTATCTTCATGCGTAAACCAATGGGCATTGATAGCTAATTCAGGCGAAATTAAAGATAAATCAATAGCGGTAGCTTTTGGGGTAGATGTACCGTGATATTTATTGTAGATATATATATTGTAGATATTTAAAGCACTAAATTTCCAGAAAGTGGGGATACTATTTATACTGAAACCCCCGGCACCCCAACGGGGGATCAACATGGACATCAAAGTCCAAGGCCAATCCTTCAACGCGGTGCATACATGTAGTTTCAAATATTTAGGAGCCATTATATCAGACAACGGATCCCGACATGAAGTCCTCTCCAGGATCGCACAAACAATTGCTGCCCTGACAAAATTGTAGCCCACTTGGACAGACAGGACTATCAGTCTACATTCCAAGGTAAGGCTGCTGCGCTCCCTTGTCATCTCCATCTTCCTATCGCTTGCGAAACATGGACCCTCACAGTAGACCTACAACGAAGCATGGAGAGGAGGTGATACAGAAGACTTCTGGGCATTTCCTATAGCCATCACATCACCACGGACAAAGTCCGACAGACCATTACACAAGCCATTGGACAACACGATGACATGCTCACAGTGGTGGAGAACGGAAACTCCGATGGTATGGCCACGTCACCAGAGCATCAGGCAAAGACCAACCTGTAAGGCACGGTCCAAGAAGGCAGAAGAAAAGGAAGACCGAAAAAGAGGTGGGAGGACAACATTCGAGAATGAACTGGCTTGACACTGAGCGAAGCCATGAGGGTTGCTGATGACAGAGAAAGATGGAGAACGCTGGTTAAACGATCATCTATGGTGCTCCAACGACTTTCGAGTTACGGGATAGGATAGGATAGGATAGGATAGGATAGGATAGGATAGAATATGTCATTAAATTATGCAGAAACGTGCAGGACGTAGTTCATTTTTTAGTCCCTTCCATCACCTGTATCAGTACATCTATGCAGTTTCAATTTGTCGCTTCGGTGAACATGCAAATGGTAAGATAATCATACATGAAAGTAGAATTCAATTTTACATTAAACAATTTATCTTGGGCTTCGCCTTCATGGGGACATAAGGAAAAGGCCTTGGCAATTACTGGAGCACATCTCCACTGATAGGCCTGGCCTAGACATTAAATAATTCGAGGTAATTGCGCTCACCAGCCTCTGGTATTGATCTCTCTCTCTCTCTCTCTCTCTCTCTCTCTCTCTCTCTCTCTTCACATAATCCGGTATTCTGGATCTGGATCTGGATTCTCACTGCGGTTGTTGTTTTTACGGGCACGTCACACTAGCCGTAGTCGACTTTCTTCGTGACGGGATTTAAAATAGTTTTCAACTTAGGTCTTATAGTTATAAGTTTACATTCCTAACTAATAGTATTGTAACAAGAGGCCCAGTTTACCCAGCACATTTTGAGCTTTTGCCTTGTTTAGTCAGTGTAGACTTAGAAGGTTACTGTTAGTCTGAAGCAGACGACAGAAGTGATCATGCGTAGCAGTTGTATGCTGACGATAGCCAAGTAGGCAATGACATCCTCCAGCTTAAGGATAGAGCCGATTTTATATCCAATCAGATTTTCCTGCCAATGAGAACACAGCTAGAGTAGGTAGAACCAGTTCTGCCTGATTCAAGCTGAGAGGTAGAAGGTCAGTCTACATTCAAATGCCGAGCAGTACACAGTTACACTCGAACTTTGTTGTTGTTGTTGCATCAATTTTTATTCATCAGATTAACACTCGAACAGAATCTCTCCATAAATTGGTCGGCTAGAGAAGCAGAACTTGTTCAAACAAATTCGAATTCAGTCAAGTTATCCACGACCTGACATTGTCAAAAGACGAGCAGGCATTGTATCGTGAGCCAAACTCCGCGAAAGACAAGAACAAGTCTTCGCTGAAAGTTGGTCTGCAAAGGCCTCTAAAGCACTGAGCTAAGAGAGCCCACCAGTCTAGCTACACGGAGAAGACTCCGCCTGTAACGGGTTTTTTTTAATTGTTGCTGGGCTCTGTACAATGGAATGCTGTTACCCTCACGTCTATTCTATGGGAACCGCTAGTGAGTCACCCTGTGAATTACTTTAATACATTTATTTGTTTAGCTCGGTCTGTGTTAAGGCTGGGGTACAGAGATAGATAGAAAAATGGTAAAAGATCACTGTCACACTAGTTTTCACACGGCTATGAATCATATGTAGTCCAGCCACTTGATAACAGTTAAAATCACACATTTATTTCTTCTACTCTATACACGATCTTCGACGTATGAATCTAACTTAAAAGTTCAATTGTCAATGCGAATGGTTCGCTCGCTGATAGTCTAGGCAGCTAGTTTTTCTTCATAGGGCACTGGCTACTACCGTTCATGAAGAGTGGACTACTGTGGTCCTTTTGCTACAGTTTTAGTGCACTGTTTCCTGGGCACTTAACTGAATTGATGCGTGGGTGAAGCACTGCGTTGAGGTAGCTTCTGGTACACGCTGGGTTGTCGTGTAGTCTTTGACTTTTGGTACGACGTTTGGGGCTATCTGCGCATGATGCTGTAGATGCCTCGGCAGCCAACTCGAATCGTAGATTAGGTTCTGCTTTTCTGTTGAGTTGGGCTCACAATATCCTGCCTGCTCGTCTGTAACATATGAGACGAAATTCTGCACAACCCTGAATAATAGGTCTGTGCAGAGCGTCTCACTGAAAGCCAAAGTAGCCCTCGGTGATTGTGACGACACGAGTTTTCAGATGGTAGGGAGAGATACACTTTTTACGAAGTTACACTTCTCCGTATATCTGCTGTACATAGAATAGCGTGACCGATTTACTTTTGCGTATGAAAGTGCAGTTTCGTAGAGTCCGTGCGATTCGTAGAAGACAGGGGGTCGGCCAATTTCGAATAGGGGTACGCGTAATAAAGAACGTGCATACTGACGAGAGCTCGACTATTTTGCTTGTGGCCGGCGCAGATTTTGAAGGGCAGAGTGGTTTGAGATGCTTTTGCGTGAGGAAGGAATTCTAACGAGGCAGCAACCCTGTGACAGAGGTCATCGTAGTGTAGGGTACTGTTGGAAGGGTGTGTGTATTGTTTTATAGCCACCCAAGGTCTTATGCCCACGTCGGGATAAGGATGTTTAGAATTCGAAGGAAGATGGTAACTGCCATTCGCCAGTGAGTGTAGAGTTCCATACTTAAGGTGCGTGTGGTTCTCGATTGAACACCCACCAAGACTTAGTGTCTGTAGCAGAGCTAAGGTGTCCTCATCCTCAGAATAAATGTTATTTGGACAGTGAAATAACGTGCAAGAGCAAGAGAAAGAGACTCTCAAAAGACTAATCCATTGTGTTGTGACAATGTTGTGACAGTGTTGTGTCGTGTTGTGGTGTTGGGGTAAAGGGCGTCACGAGCCGAGGCCTGTAAGGTAAGCAAACCCTGTTGTTCAATTCTCTAGTGGCGCGCTCCGAGTACTGCGTACGTGTATGAGTGGTGATGAGTGTGGGAAAGGGGATGTATTTTAGGATGTGTAATGAATTTTGTTGATTTTATATGATTTTCTTATGATTTTCTTATTGTATATGTGATGGGGGAAATGTCGTTGCTGTTGTTGTTATGAAGTGGATCAAAGGCGACGATGGGGAATATAGAGAGGGAGAGAGAGAGAGTGAGGGTGTATGTATGGAGAGAGCGATGAAATGTGGTATGCTGAAGAAGGATGAAGTGATGATTATGAAGGAAGCATGTTTACAGTATGGATGAAGGGAGGTAATCGTGATGTGCTATAATTGTTGGGGGTGACGGTGGTGATGAAGGGGGGCGGAATGAATCAGGACTGTGAGATGGTAGTGTGGTTGCGATAATTATGTATATTTATACAAACATTGGTGTATAAAGCAGATGTGAATTATTAAGCATCAGGGTTGGTTTATATTATTGAAATGTGTGTATAGTATCTTGTATTATTATTATGATATTCATAACTATACAGGTCAAGATGGCGGACGGAGGACGGCGTGTTATATTATATTATATAGTGTTTATTGTTTGGTGGGCATATTGTTAAGACTATGTATATGTCAACAGGTGTGGGCTGATGATGATTATTACATCTACGTGTTTATTTCTACGCATTATTTCCACGCTGTTGCCTTTGATGTGCCTGTTGTGCTGTACTGATGTTGATGTTGTTGCCGCTGACTGGGTCCTAGCCAGCCTGGGATGTACCTTTGCCTCTACAACAGAGTAGTGTTGTGGTGATTTCTTACACTGCTGCAGGTTTTGCCTATGTATCGAGGCAACACATTTCCAGGAGGTTTTCATACCTAATTCATGCACACACAGACTCACATTACACGCACCTAAAAACATATCCATTTAGTTAGAAGAATCATCCACTTACTGTGAAAGAGACTGTTAGCTCTCTGAGCTACTTAACAAGAACATTGAGACATTACTTCTGTGCCACAGCTTTGTCTAGCTAATAGTTTATGATTCAACGCCATCGCTTATTATTTGAAGACTTGCATTTTGAATTGGTTTGTTGATTTTGATTTTCCTGTATACACTTTGTAAAGAAACTGTTGTTGTTTAGTTCTATTTGGGGTTTGTTGCAAGGGGAGGTAATTGTTAGTTAGTATTGGGACGGGGGTCTGTTTAGGGGTTGAGGGGAGGTTAGTTCCCATTTGTCCTGTGTTTGCTTGTTGATTGTTGAATAAAAGAGTGTGTGTTTGTACTCTGGCATCTTTGTGTTAGTTTATTTTGTTTGAGTTTATTCTTTTCACTCGCTTTATGAGCTGACGTCACTGAACCCGCTCGGGGGACGTGACAGTGATAGCTCCACATCTCTATACATAAGCGACGAACATTCTGCTAGGTCCGTGGTCCACTGGAATCTCCACTCTAATTTCCTATACATACATAAATATAAATCGTGGCTAACTATACACATAAAGAATTAATAATATTATAAACATTCACTGGTATAGCCACTGGTCTGCAAGCATACATATAGGTTAAACAACAGTGGTTCCATCAGGTATACAACATGGAGTCAAAACCGGTCGTGCTTGACACGTGTTCGTCTTCTCCACGTGGTAAGGCAAAGTCGAACTAACAATTCAAATCTATGCATAGCAAATTCCACAAACGTAATTTCAACAATAATATAAATACATCACGATGAAACAGAAGTATGTTCATTTACCTGTTCGACAATGTCAGGCCCGTGGCTACTTGATTGAATTCAAAAATTCAACAAGCACTGCTTCCCGGCCTGTTCTATCAGTGGATATATTTCTCTGCTCGAGGGTAACTGTGTACTCCTCAGAGCTTTCCACACAACTGACCTATACTTGGCTTGGACTGAATCAGCCAGAACTGGTTCTAACCCTCTACCTGTGTCCCGATTGGCTGAAACAATCTAAGTGGCTATAAAGTTCAAAACTCGATCGTAGGCCGCGATGATGTCACTAAACGGCTCGCGTCAGCTCGCAGTGTGTGTACACATCAGTTATACCTTAATCGTCTGCTATAGACTACAGTAACCTTCTAAGTTTTACTACTGCTAAAACAAGCAAAAGCTCAAATAGTGAGGGGTAAACGGGTCTGTTTGTTACACCGCCACAACACAGCATATCAAGGAAGCAACCACAATGCAGCGCTTCAACCACACAGTTAAGTGACCCCTCAAAACAGTGCACTAAAACTGGTATAAACGGACCAAAATAGTCCACTCTTCACCGAAAGGTCGCTGGTTCGAATCCCAGATTGGTCAACGTGTGATCATATTATTTTCCCCTTTACCAACAACTGGCCCGCTGGTGTCAGTATCAATTGGTCCAGTAGTCACCTATATGCGAAAGTGTCGTGTGACTTTAATCTACAAACAACAACAACACTCTTCAAGAACTCTGACCATTAGGCCAGAAAGTATCCAGTGCCTGATGAAGATAAAGTAGCTGCCTAGAACTCTCAAGAGCGAACCATTCGAATTGACTTTTGAACTTTTAAGTTAGTTTCATATGTCGAAGATCGTGTATAGAGTAGAGGAAATAAATGTGTGATTTTTACTGTTATCAAGTGGCTGGAATACATATGTTTCATAGCCGTGTGAAAGCTAGTGTGACAGTGATCTTTTACCATTTTTCTATCTATTTCTGTACCCCAGCCTTAACACAGACCGAGCTAAACAAACAAATGTATTAAGTTAAGTAACAGGGAGATTACTAGCGATCCCCATAGACTAAAGACGAGTGGGTAATAACATTCCATTGTGCAGAGCCCAGCAACAATAAAACCCCACGTCACAAGTATTAGACAAGGATTTCACGATGTAAGTATTCTCTTTGTTATTTTTTCATTCCTAACACATATACAAAATGGAATACGATCAAGTCGATTGGGTAGAAGACCCCGGCAAGCAATATCTTAAGAACAGCTAAGCAGATTTACAAGAGACTAATTAGACACAGACTCATCCACAGGAGAGACCGTCAGTACAAGCGGATGAAGAAGACTGGGTCAGACGAACTGAAGTCCGAGGTCCTGCGGTTACGCCGCGCCATCCAACGCTTGCTGCGCAGATCCTACTGGAACTACCTGAACGGCATCTTCTCAGAGGAGGACGCCCCAACCCAGGCTGCTAAGAACAAGCGCTTCTGGAGCTACATTAAGCACCAGAAGTCGTCAAATGTTGGCGTTGCCCCCCTTAGGAGAGATGGGCAGTTAACATCCGACCCAAAAGCACAGGCGGAGGTCCTAAATCAGCAGTTTCAGTCGGTCTTTGGCGACGGAAAGGCGTACACAGAGGCTGAGTTTCTTCAGAAGACCAACATGCCAGATAAAACCTACCCCACCATAGAAGACATCCAGATTACTGAGAAGGGGGTGTTGACACTCCTTAAGAACCTGAATCCATACAAGGCCTGCGGCCCTGACAACATCAAACCAAGAATACTCAAAGAATTAGCCAAAGAACTTGCTCCTGCATTGACGATGCTCTTCCAGTCGTCACTGTCCACAGGCATCGTTCCAACAGACTGGAAAACAGCGCATGTTACACCAATCTATAAGAAAGGAGAGCAGTATGACCCTGCCAACTATAGGCCGGTATCTCTCACCAGTGTAGTATGTAAGCTGTTGGAGCACATTATCGTCAGCGCAGTTATGAAGCATTTCGAAAGCTACAACATACTGAACGACAATCAACACGGATTCCGAGGCAAGAGATCCTGTGAAACCCAGCTCCTTGAGTTTGTGGAGGACCTGACGACCAATCTGGAGGGCGGCAAGCAGACTGACGTCCTTGTGATGGACTTCTCGAAGGCATTCGACCGTGTCAACCATAGCCTGCTGTTACACAAGCTCCAGCGCTACGGCATTAAGGGCACAACCAAAACATGGATCTCCTGCTTCCTCAGCGACCGGTACCAGGCAGTGGTGGTGGATGGCGCAAGCTCCTCCTTCGTCAGCGTTAAATCCGGCGTTCCTCAAGGCTCGGTGCTGGGTCCCTGTTTGTTCTTAGCGTACATCAATGACCTGCCTGAGAAGCTGTCCTCGCTGGCAAGACTGTTCGCTGATGACACGGCGGTGTACAGGACGATCTGCAACAGCTTGGACCAAGACCGGCTACAACAGGACCTCCTCCACCTCGCTGAGTGGGAGAAGAGCTGGGACATGGAGTTCCATCCTGCCAAGTGCCAGACTCTGTCCGTCACCAGGAGCAGAAACCCTCTACACCACCCATACCAACTGCACGGCCATGTTCTGGAACCAATTTCCTCAGTTAAATACTTAGGCATTACAATTCATAGAGAAATCAAATGGGACGATCATATTGACAATGTATGCAACAAAGCAAACAAGACCCTTGGGTTCCTCAGACGAAACCTGAAGATTAGTAATGCCAGTGTAAAGGAAAGGGCTTATAAAGCCTTTGTACAACCAATCAAGGAATACGCATCTAACGTCTGGGACCCATACACCCAGAAGAACATCGACAGATTGGAGGCAGTCCAGCGGCGTGCAGCACGTTTTGTCCTCAACCGATACAGAAACACGTCAAGTGTTAGCAACATGCTGGAGACGCTGGGTTGGTCAACATTGGAAGAGAGACGACGACTAGCCAGACTCTCCATGTTGTTTAAGATAAACAATGGGCTAGCCCACTGCCCCAGCCTTCAACAAAAACTCATCCCTCTCCCCTCTCGACAGCGACGAGGTCACGACAAGCAGTTTAGGCTCATCACAACAAGAACACAATATAGAGGCTGCTCTTTCCTGCCAAGGACCATCAGAGACTGGAACAATCTGCCAAAAGATGTAGCAGAGGCTAATACACTTGGCACGTTTGTGCCAAGAGCCTGCTCCCATCCAACTTCCAGCTCCTGATACTCTCCAAGACACTAACACCTTCCCTCATCCCTACCACTCCCCATACATCCAGCCAGAAAACACCAACGTGGCTACAAACTATGGCATTGGACTATGTAAATACTTTTTGAAAATAGTTGTACAGTTGATAAAGATAGTTAGTCTGCAACAGCACACAAAATATAGTGAAACCGCAAACCCCCTCATCAACCCATAGGAGCCAGAATGATCGACGCCTTGATCGTGGGCCCTCAACATCAAGAAGAAGAAGAAGAAGTATTATGGCTTAACTTTCTTCATTCAATATGTTTTTACTATTACGTATAGTAGGGAATTTACCCCACATTAGAGACTTGAAATTAAGAAGATTAGCTTCTCTGTTTGTTTTTGTTTTTTCTTTCTTTCTTTCTTTCTTTCTTTGTTTTTTGCTTTATTTCCTTATTTTATTTGGTTGGCTGGTCGGTTTGGTATTGGATTTGTTTCGTGAGGTTGGTCAGCTGATGATTGTTGATCCACTAATGGTTGTTAATCCCTCCACCCGTCTACCCCATGTGTGAGATCTGATCTATTAGTTTAAGAATTTACCATTCTCTTTCTGTCTTTCTCTCTGTTTCTGTCTGTCTCTCTGTCTGTCTGTCTCTCTCTTTCTTGATCTATTCTGTACTTGGTTAGTATGTGAAGGTTGCTGGTTTGGCTGTTTATTTATTTGTTTGTTTATTTCCGAGGCTGTATCTCAGAAAAAAGATAGAATCGAATATCACGCATATGCAAGCCGTCAATGTAATACGCACAAGATAAGTTACAGGGCCGGATCACTTACTCTTGGAGGGGGGGGGTTCCAAAAATTTTTTAAGGTGTTAGGGGTGACAAAAACGTGTCCGCTCGAGGAACTTGAGTAGAATGAGGAACGTTTTACTTACCACCAGTGTCAACTAAATTAAGAGCTTTAAAAAAACTCCATATATATTTTTTTTTTCTGACTGAGTGAGGTACATCGAATGGCCAGGGGGGGGGGGGTTCCGGAACCCAGGAACCCCCCCCCCCCCCCCCAGATCCGGCCCTGAGTTATCGGGCAATAAATTGTTGCACAAACAACCTGGCATTCTAAAATAAACCCAACAAATGAATAAAGGAACATTCAAACATCCCGCAGATGAAGAAATTAGGTGTCACTATGACCGTACGAACTAACGAACGTGTGGTGTACTGGTATTCGGCCTCCACGGGATTCGAACCCGCGACGTAAGGAACAACTGCGCCACCAGGCACTCAGCTCTCAGAAAATTCTGCTTTGTTTCGCGTAAAGCCTCATGGTAGGGCACTAAACCCGTCCGCGAATTTAGTTACCACAAAACTACAACCATCATCAATCAGGCGAACTTGGTTCTGTTTCACTTCATCGCTTCCACTAAATGTACAAAACGAAACATGACCGAATTGAAAGCCAGACGTACTCGAAAACTCGCCATAGCAAACGAAACCTTTCCTGTAAGCTAAACGGTTGAACTACTGCCCGTTCCGCTGGGTTAGCGCTGAAAAGCAGTTATGTCAGAAGCGTAAGTTTATAGGTGTGCAAACCGGTCATGTTCCAAGATGGCTAGATAAAAAGACACGTGTGGTCTTCCGGAGCGAACCTGCTGAGTACCTATTGTTCAAAACATTCATAAAAGCAGATACGATCGTGTCCAATCTAGCTCCTGCACTTATTTGTAATCAAGTATGGCTTGCTTTCGGTTCTGTATTAAGCTTACTCGTCCTTCGCTAAAGGATCACTGTCGTGGTTTAGTCCTAAGGGCCAATTAACACTGCCAACAATACATTTAAAATTAAGAAAAGAATGTATGGGTACAACCCAAAAGAATGACAATGTGCCTTGAACCCAAATTGTTTTGAGGAATCGCGCGTTACAAGAGCTTACTTTGGTTGGAGTTAGGTCCTATATCGGCCAGCGCCTTGAGCAGCTCTTCACCTGAAAAAGCGCTATATAACAACAATTCAATAAATAAATACATACATTTAAAGGAGGCATAAAACGAATGTTGTTTACAACACAAAAGGAAAAACAAACATTGTTTTGGAGAATCGCGGGTTACAAAGTAGTAGTAGTAGTAGTAATAGTAGTAGTAGTAGTAGTAGTAGTAGTAGTAGTAGTAGTAGTAGTAGTAGTAATAGTAGTAATAGTAGTAGCAGTAATTGTTGTTGTTGTTGTAATAGTAGTAGTAGTAGTAGTAGTAGTAGTAGTAATAGTAATATAGTAGTAGTAAACAATGACTAATTAACTACTACTACTACTACTACTACTACTACTACTACTACTACTACTACTACTACTATTATTATTATTATTATTATTATTATTATTATTATTATTATTATTATTATTATTATTATTGAGGATTTTTATAGCGCACTTATCTCGCCGTACTTGACCAGACTCTAGGCGCTGGCCGATACAGGATCTAACTCAAACCGCCCGAGACGCCCACCCGCAGCCTTTGGGCGCATGGTCTGACGCCCGGACAACTGAGCACTATCCTGGCCAGCCAGGGATGGGGGAGAAGGACCAAGTGCATGCTGGGTGTGTTCTTGTTACCGGCACTCACCCGTCTAGGACATGAGCGTCAGGATCTTTAAAGTCCGTTATGATGGAATGTATTGGACACACAGACTAGACCTCGGTTTATACTCTCATCCGAAGGGTCACAACACAATGGCCCGGACAGGACTCGAACCCGAGACCTGCTACCACCACTACTACTACTACTACTACTACGACTACGACTACGACTACGACTACGACTACGACTACGACTACTACTACGACTACTACTACTACTACTACTACTACTACTACTACTACTACTACTACTACTACTGCATTCTTAGGCTCCGAGATGAAATCATGAGACTTAGTTTTAAAGTTAGTAGTAAGTTAAAGTTATTTTCAACATCTGCGTGGTCCTTTGGTCACGTTATGGAATTATTGGTCCTTGATAACTACTGATCTTAAGCTTAGGAAATTATGCATTAAAACTGATTAACCAGCTGATCGTTGGGTGAAGAGAGAGAGAGAGAGAGAGAGAGAGAGAGAGAGAGAGAGAGAGAGAGAGAGGGACAGAGAGAGAAGTCGAAACCTTTAATACGATAATAGAATTAGGTCCTATGGACCTGTCTTACAGCTAGTCCTAAATAAACAATTCAGAACTAAATAATTAACGTAACATTAATTTGAAACTAACGTATACCTTAACTATGCTAAGAAATAAGACAAGGCAAGGCAAGGCAAGTTTATTCCAGAGAAAAACCATTAAGGGCACATGGACATCGACACATGCAAAATAATTAATTACATAACATTTTAAATTTTTTAAATGAAAACTATTTATGTACACAAAGGGATTGCAGAAGGGTGTGGAGGGGGAGCGATTGAGAGGGGAAAAGAAATAAAAAGAAATTGATTGGGGATAGCAACTAGGAATCATAACTAACAATACAATTCAATCTAAACACATCAATGACAAACTACTGAAATTGTTTTTGTTACACACAACCTGTAAATATCAGAACTAGATTAAGTTTTAACATGGGATAACAACGTTACAATTGTTTAATTATTAATTTCTGACAGGGGATAACAACGTTACAATTGTTTAATAATTAATTTCATTAGCCTTACAAGCTTTAATAATACTGACTTTTTATTAGATGACAATAATTCTTCAAATGTGATGGCCTTGGGATATCTATAATAATATAATTTTAATAATTCTCTTCTCGAATTACAAAAATGTGAACACAAAAATAAATAATGAAACTCGTCACCAAGATCGCCACTATTACATTTTTGACATACACGTTCGTGTCTAGGAATGTTAAAATATCTGCCTCTCTGCACTGGTATTCTGAGAGAGAGACAGACTGACTGACTGAGGGACTGATTGACAGACAGAGACAGAAAAAGAGAAATTGAAACTTTGATCGGATAAAGGTTTTGGGCATTACTTCTTATACTCTTACAATATGTCTGTTAACCTTATGACCATTAACAAGAGAGAGAGAGAGAGAGAGAGAGAGAGAGAGAGAGAGAGAGAGAGAGAGAGAGAGAGAGAGAGAGAGAGACAGACAGACAGACAGACAGACAGACAGACAGACAGAGAGTTCCACTACAATAAACTAGCTTTGTACAGTAGTAGTGATAAATGTAACTGTGAGTGACAAAAGATCCCATCGTTTTTCCACATCGATGAACACAGGCCAGCACAGACTGGCACAAGAAGCACAACATTCCCAGATCTAGATTATTGGACTCGCAACTGGTATTTTGCGCACCCCAAAATACTAAATAAACAAATAAAATAAAGTTTCACTTACTAGGAAGTTCGACGACACTGTGCGCACGTCAATCAAAGCAACCAAAAATTAATCTATCAAGCGTGCTTTTTAAATGAATGAAATCATTATCAGTACAAAACTGAGAACGTTTCTTCGAACGACGAGCTGATTCTCCAGCGCGTGTGTATGCCTCCCAAATGAAATATTAATTTGTTTCTTTTCTTTCCACCGACACAGACAGGTTCATAAGCACTAACTAACTGTGATCACAATCACCCTGCAATTTGGGGGCCGGGTAGCTCAGTTGGTAGAGCGTCTTACTAGTAACCGAAAGGTACCTGGTTCGGATCCCGGATTGGCCAACGTGTGACCATATTATTTTCCCCTTACCATCAACTGGTTCGCTGGTGTCAGAATAATGTGACGAGTAGTCGCCTATACGCTTCGGTGTCGTGTGACTATAGTCTACAGTTTAACCCTGCAACATGACGGACCTGTGCCAACCCTCATTATAACCATCTCGCATTGGAAAGAAAAGTCAGCATTATGTGGTGATGAATGAAGATGATGACGACGACGACGACGACGATGATGATGATGATGATGATGATGATGATGATGATGATGATGATGATGATGATGATGATGATGATAATGATGATAACGAAGATGATAATGACTAATGACGATGTTGATGATGGCTAGGATGTCGTATTCGTTAATATCTATGTTATTATCAGGGGCGTCGCACACGGGGGGGCAGGGGGGGCACCTGCCCCCCCAATAATTTGGCAAAAAAAAAAAGAGAGAGAGAGAAAGAAGAAAAGAAGAAGAAGAAGAAGAAGAAGAAGAAGAAGAAGAAGAAGAAGAAGAAGAAGAAGAAGAAGAAGAAGATTTCAAACGATAGAGGAAGGCAGGAAGAATCAATAATTTAAAAAAATCACCATATTTTTAAACCGTAGTGTAAAGGGCTAACGTACGAAATAATATTACAATAATCTATTAGCATGTGCCTGTGTTTCACAACAAAATATTTCGTGGCGCTAACGCAATCACCGGGCAGCAGAGCTGGCTTTCGCTGTTTGAAAAAAGTGTCATTTCATCACGCAAAGAGCAAAATTAACAAAACAATGGAATCGTCTGTTTTCCAGGTTTGTTGATATCAATTATTTACTTTAGTCTGTAAAATGAGTAAGGCAAGGGTGAATGTGCAAGTGTCAATAAATAGTTGAGGTGCGCGATATTTTTAAATTTAGATTTAGTTTGTTGATAGGCCTTTCTGCGTCCTGGACAACTGCAAGCTGGGTGTGATCACCAAGACAAAAGGCACTCAGACAGACAGTATTTTGCTTTAGAGAAACTGCGAGTAATATACGCCCTAGTAAAACAAATTGATCAATTGACTGATTTTCTGAAACTGGTAGTGGAAGTGTTTGGTCATTATATGTATGCAATATGCAAAACGAGTTGTGATTTATAGAGAAGACACAATTTCAACCTAGATGATCTTGCGGCAGGTAATTAATGTTCGTGTTTCCTGGTTTTAATCATTATCACATATCGCTAATCATGTATTTGTAGTTTCTGGAAATGAATCTTGTATTTTCAGTAAAGAAGAACATAAATAATTAAATGTTTTTACTCTCAGTCTTTCAGTTGGATGAAGGTACGAGGATATATTACAGGGTGCGTCCCGCTTGTCAGCCCCCCCCCCCCCCACCTCACCGTCGACAGGGTTGCCCCCCCAATATTTTGGACCGTGCGACGCCCCTGATTATATTATCAATGCGTTGAAGGTGTGATGAATAATAAGAAGAGTTATTTAGTAAACGAACAATAAACGGGCTGAAAACGTTTAGATCAAACGAGCTAATAATAATAATGATGCACTCAGTCGGATCAACCAACGCAATAGATCGTGTTTGCAAGAGGGAAATCAGAGTCACATCAAATCAGACCTACCAATATTATTATTTGCAATGATTCATTCTCGTGTTACGCGTGAGCTAGTAGTATTTAATTAAAAGTGATCAAATGACCGACGAGTCTTGAGAAAAACGGAGCCAGAAATGCTAGTGTGTTGGTTTTTTTGTTTGTTGTTTTTTGATAGCATAATACTTTGAACACTGTGTAAGTCTCCAGCGGTATTAGGCCCTACGAAGTAGTGCTGCAGGACAAAGTTTAGACGTTCCCAATGTGTTACCGATAGAGGTATGCTTATGTTTTAGCTTCATTCTGATGAAAACTGACAACGACGTTGCCGAGTGCAGCTGCATGAATAGGGCTATAGCAAACACACACACGAGCACGCACACACGCACACAAATACGAACACGCACACACTAATATATGCGCATATGTACACACACAAACAAAAAGAAGTATTCACTGTCAGACCCTCGAAGACTTCAAGTCACAGATCTGACACACCCTCACTCTGACACACCCTCACTCTACCCCATTCTTACTACCAACCCCACCCTTGTCTGTCCCCTTGTCAGCAAGATGGCATTGATTATTCAAATGTATTTCCAGACACTCGCACACAAAGCTGAAAATCGGCATTTTCCCAAATGTAACCTTCGTGGCGCTATTGTGACTCGGCTTTGCCCTAACAAAGCAAACTGAAAACATGGAAAGATGGACCATTCTCTAAACTATAAGTGAATTTTTAGGAGCGGAATCCGTTGTATTCAGCAAGTAACCAATGGCATCGACTTTCCCAGAGCCTTGATCCGGGTAACTAGACCAGTGACGTGGGGGAAACAACGGCGCTATGTTCACTATAGCGTCAACTCCGCGCTATTAGTTCCAGTTTAACGATCACTTTTGTAGGTCAAATCCGGGTTATTCAATGTTACGATCCGGCGAAAAAGCTGCGAGAGGATTGGACATCTAATGCAGGCTATCATCGCCATCATCGAGATGGTTATTACAAGTTGCCACCTACGCGAAGGACTCCCTCGAGAGACTCCTGTAAATAGGATACTGTAGCTAATACTACCACAGCGCTCATGAGCTCAAACAAATCTGTGGTTTTCAATAATGAAAAGTTCGGTACTCGAGCGTCGATGTCACGGCCCGCGCAACATGCGCGCCTGCAGTTAAACCATCTCTGTGCGCATGTTAATCAAAACAACCAAACATTAATCTGTCACTGCAAATTGGCATCATCTTGTCGCTTTTCGATCTGTAAGTGGATCTCCTCTAGCGCATCTGTTGCACCGAGTACATCAAAGAGGCGTATGATATCTGGGATGATTTTTTATGACGTGAGTAATTTGATGCAATCGGTGTGTTCAAACGCAACATGAAAAACGATTATTAGGTGAGTGCGCCACCGGTCCTCCCCAAGATCAAATAGCAGTGGAACGTTTTGTCTAGCCAGGGGAGTGACACGCACACTAACCACACCGGCTTGAACTACTCATCCACCTTGTCAAGACAAAGACGAAACGAAAATTATTTAAAACATTAATACGTGGGGACATTAATACGTGGGGACGTCATCACGTATTAATGTTTTAAATAATTTTCGTTGTTGTAGGCTAGACGTCCCGACGTATTAATGTTTTAAATAATTTTCGTTTCGTCTTTCTCTACAACAGTAGACTAGATCAGGCCTAGGACCGTTTACGAGCTCTGTTTATCTGCAACACTTAATTAATTAAAGTGAGTCTGAGGTCATTTTGTTTTCAAACCTTTTGCACTAGATAGTGCGATCATAGAATCCTATCCTATCCTATCCCGTAACTCGAAGGTCGTTGGGGCATCACAGCGTACTCCATCTTTCTCTGTCCTCAGCAACCCTCCTGGCTTCGCTCAGTGTCAAGCCAGTCCATTCTCGAATGTTGTCCTACCACCTCTTTTTCGGTCTCCCTCTTCTTCTGTCTCCTTGCACGGTGCCTTGCATGAGGGTCTTTGCAAGGCCTGATGCTCTGGTGATGTGACCATACCATCGGAGTTTCCGTTTCTTCACCACTGTGAACATGTCATCGTGTTGTCCAATGGCTTGTGTGATGGTCTGTCGGACTTTGCCGTTGTTGATGTACTGAGTATAGAAAAAGCCCAGAAGTCTTCTGTAGCACCTCATCTCCATGCTTTTTATTCTTCGTTGTATATATGCTGTGAGGGTCCATGTTTTGCAAGCGTATAGGAAGATGGAGATAAAAACGGAGCGCAGCCGCCTTACCTTGGAATGTAGACTGATGGTCCTGTCTTTCCACATGTGCTTCAACCCTGTCAGGGCAGCAGTGTTTTTGTGCGATCCTGGAGAGGACTCCCTGCAAGGACCCATTGTTTGATATAATGGCTCCTAAATATTTGAAGCTATGCACTGTGTTGAGGGATTGGCCTGGGACTTTGATGTCCGTGTTGATGCCATTGGTGTTGTTGGTCATCATTTTGGTCTTCTCTGCATTTATTTCCATTCCGTAGGTTCTGGAGGTCAAGCCTCTGTACCAGCTGTTCAAGTTCTTGTTCCTCTCCAGCCAATCCATCAATTTCATCCGCAAAACGGAGGTTGGAGATTGCTCTACTCTCCTATGCTGACTGTGCTTTCGTGATCTGCGAAGGCATCTGACAGGAAGATATTGAAGAGTGTTGGAGAGAGTAGGCATCCTTGACGCACACCGATTGTTGTTCTGAACCAGTTCCCGATGACGATGTTATGGAGGACTGCACTAATAGCCTTGCCATACAGGCTTTTGACGACTTCAATAATTTTAGATCTGATGTTGCACACTCTCAGAGCTGCATGCCAGACTCGGTCAAACACCTTTCTTGAAGTCTACAAACACATGATAAAGATGTTATTGGTGTTGTAGGTATTTCTCACAAATTATTCTAAGGTTGAACATCTGTTCATTGATACTTCGTCCTGCCCTGAATCCTGTTTGCTCTTCAGCTATGATTTGTTCAGCTTGGGGTTTCAACCTGTTAAGTATTATTTTCAGGAGGACCTTTCTGGGATGGTTGATGAGGCGGTAATTTTCACACTCCTGGAGGTTACCTTTTTTGGGAAGAGTGATGACAAGCGACTGGGTCCATGGTGTAAGCCACTATCCACTCTGCCAGATCTTGTTACAGATAATGGTGAGGGTGTCAATCATCGCTTCTCCTCCTGCTTGAAGCAATTCCGCAGGTATGCTGTCCACCCCCGCTGACTTCCCTTTCTTCAGCGATTGCAACGCTGCCTCAACTTCTTTTGGGAGAAAGTAGGATTTCTTCTTCTTCTCTGTTCTGCGGACATGCTAGAACTGATGACTCCGTTTGGCGTTTGGTTGTAAAGGTCAAAGCAGTACTCTGATCTTAAAAGAGATTGTAAAGTATTTATTTCTTTGTTTGTTTATGTATTTGTTTTATTTACTCTTACTTATAGAGCGCTTTCACAGATAAAGAGCTGCTCAAGGCGATGGTTGATACAAGATCTAACTCAAACCGCGCGAGGCGCCCACTTGCGATCTTTGGGCGCATAGTGTGACGCCCAGACGACTGAGCACAACCCTGGACGACCAAGGATGGGTAGAAGAGACCTAGTGCGTGTTGGGTGTATTTGTGTAGCCGGCATTCGCCGCCTAGGACATGAGCGTCAGGATCTTTAAAGTCCTTGCGATGAAATGCGTGCGTGCGCAGGCTAGACCTCGGTTTAAACTCTCATCTGAAGGAGTAGGCCTATTCATTTCACCGGGTCGGCTTATTATATTATAAGCTCGCCTGTTGCCTATCTTGTAACGCATTGTTTGTTTGTCGAAAGTGTTTTCATTAATTGAATAACACATGTGTTTAAAACCAGGCCACATTACTGAGGTGCTAGCTTTCCGATAAGCGTATAAACAACGTAAAAAGTCACTGGGAGCCCGGAAGACGTCACGGGGCCTCACTGGCATCGCCTTATAATAACAAACTGAGTGTGGCATACCCACTGAAATTATCGGGCACACATTTATCACCAGGGGACTCACAAACAATCATTCCATGCAGAACGTACTTAGCACACAACATTCTCATTAGAGACAGGCAGCAAAAACACAGATGCAGACTGACAAACAGACACACACACGCACGCACGCACACACACACACACACCTACACACACACACACACACAAATTCCCTTCCGTTTATCTTTTTTTGATTTTTCCAAACCTCTTCGTTCATCCGCTCTAATTTCTCAATGGCGTTACTTTTGTATCTGCCGTGTCTGTATCTGAATTGTTTATAAATACAGGGGCACGTTAAAGCCACCAGTCATTTTGACAAACTCAAGCAAACGTAGTCACCGGATGGCAAGTCAAATAGTACATATTGGAAAACGTGTTCATCCATTTCACGCAATACTTTCAACCAGTTCCTGTGACCAATTGCAACACAACGACAATCAATTTCATCAGTTTTATGATGGCTTACTCTTCAGACTGCATTGAGATATCCGGGGAGTTGGGTTACAGAAGAGATAGAAGTGATATACCCCGTGGAGGGGTGGGGGATGGTGGTGGGGGTAGAGGATTAACCATTTAGCAATTTAAAAAGTGCGTCCTCACACGAATCAACGACAGGGTACTGAAAGCATTTTCAATGGTTTTAAAATGGAAGGATAATAAACGTTGAACGATATTTTCAACGCTCTTAAAGAGTGTTGAAGAGAAATAACGCACTCATCTGTTTGTGGGTAGCTTATACACAGTGTCAACGTTGAAAAGGCTGTTCTGCGTCCAACTTTGCTTGAGTATTTCTACGTGCAAAGCAGGCATACAGAAAGTAAGTTCAATGAGGGGAGAATAGAAGGAAGGTGGGATGGATATGGTAATGAGGATAGAATGGCATGAGATCATGTAAAAGAGGGAGAGTGATGGAGTGAGAGAGAGAGAGAGGATGTGGGCAGATTGGGAGGATAGGTGGAGGAAATTTGTGTGTAGGAGGTGGGGGATGATGGGTAGCAATAGCACTATCAGAGCGGTTACACGTAATAAATCAGCAGGCGTATCAATCGTATTGTTTTGATAGCTAATTTCACGGTTCATATAAACTCGTATTGTTTTTTTTCTCAAGTGTTAGTTGCGTGTGTGTGTATGTGTGTGTCTGTGTGCTTGTGTGTATGTGTTTTGTGTGTGTGTTTGTTTGTGTGTGTTTTGTGTTGGTGTATGTATGTTTGTGTGTATGTGTTTTGTGTGTGCGTGTGTGTTGTATTGGAGTGTCACTGTGTGTGTGTGTAAATGTATGTGTATGTCTCTATCTGTCTGTGTTTGTCTTCATGTGTGTGACTACGTGTGCGAGAGGGAAAGGGGAACACACACAGAAGACACATTACAATCAGATAGCCAGAGCAACAAGCGTGGAAGGTAAATGGATACAAGTATTGAAGTCAACCAACACAAAACGTTTTGTTTGTTACTTTGAATTTTATTACAAAATATCTAGCATCAAATATAATATGATACCAAATATGAGCAGCATTTGTTTGCCATCAAATATGTCTTCTTTACAAACATTCAATAATATTTTGAAGCGAAGCCAATTGACGAAAACAATATCTAGCTGCATTAAAACAAAAGAATATTGTCATTTTCATAGTTTGTGAATGGCTTCCTGTCATCACTATAAATATACACACATTAAGGGCTTTTATATATCTTTTTTTTTAAAAAGACATAAATAATGATTATTTTGATTTCAATATGGAAATAAAACGCGCAGACATCTGTACACTTGTAACTTCTATCCTTAAAAAGAAATTATTCTAACCCCAGAAAATAAAAACCACTACTTCAAGTACAGGTTTTAGAATCATGTTAGATGTTAAATAATAGCACAGTATTATTATTTTCATCTGCCTGGCAGTTAAAGCTATAACACATTAATATTTCATATTGCATGGCAATTATAGCTTAGCATTTATACAAGATTAACTAATATCAGCTGCATTATACCATGTCATAACCATGTTTTACAAATTCATAAAATTGTATTACATACAAAGCAGTTGGTTTTTTTAATTCAAGAAGCAGATGTTAGATATATCGACATTATGTACATTCAGTTCGACATTATGTACATTCAGTAAGTCGACAGCGTTTTCGGAACAAAGTTTGATTGGAAACATAGTCAACTTTATAAAGGCATAATTTAATTGTTATTTCAAAGTTTTAATTTAAATAAAATTAATGTACAATTCTGGTTTGACTTTATTGACAGCTCAATAAAAAAAAATTCCTATTTTTATTCAATAACTGAAGAAATTATAAAAGGAATTAATGTACAATTCTGGTTTGACTTTATTGACAGCTCAATAACTGAAGAAATTATACAAGGGTTTTAATGTATAATTTTTACAGACATTTATTCAGCAATTTTGAAAACAGTGTACATTTTTTTAATTGACAGGTAGCCTTCTTTTGAATCATTAACAAACAGTTTCCTTTTAAATAATTCAAAAAATGTTATCAAAAATGCTGCTTTGGGTAATAATTTTTAATGAACAAATTTGACGGGCAGTCACATCATTCACGCATGCTACTTCTTTACTACTGGCACCGTTGCAAACAGGTCTTGCGAAATGTATTACAACCGTCCACATTCAAACCTCATCTTACATTCAAACTGTCTTAAAAGATACTACCACTGATCTATCGTCGCTACTTTGTTGGGACTGATAATCTGGTATCTATACAAAGTATCATTTGAGCAAAACTTGCAATCTTTATCACAGTGCCCGAAATACACCGCATATCGTTATATCGTAGCATGCAACGCATTTGCTAACTGGTTCTTGCTTTCATACTGTTTCTGACACATACGTCCAGGACACACTATAACAGGAGAACGCGATATACAAATCCCTTGAAAGGGCAGGCGGTATGCTTATACGCTGTAGCAGTTGTTGATGTAAGCCTGCAGCAGGATTTCAAGTAAGCAAAAATCAAACAACAAGCAATGTTGAAGATGTCATATTTGTACAGCACCAACTAAAATTTTTCAAAAGAAATATATATATTAATCATTTGTAACAAAATAATACATTAAACATCGAAGTGTAATTTGGTCAGTATTAAAACAAATACAAAGAAATATTTCATTTTTTTGTTTCTTACAAATGTCCATGTAAAAGCAACAAATCATATACCAAAAAACGCTTGAGATACAATTTTCAAATGAAGATTGAATTATTCATGATGAAAAGATCAATAATATTCTTGTCAAGCTCGTGGAAAGGAAGGCGGGCAGTACAGTAAGGCAAACTATTCAGTTAGAGACTTGTTTTTCAATCAATTGTATACATTTCAAAATGCAACATGGCGACAGACAATTTTTTTTTTAAAAACACGATTTTATGTACAATGCTGCCATTCGTTATATTGCACCGGCGGTTTTGAATCGCGCACTATTTGGATATGTCAGCTGTGAATTTCTTAATTTGGACAGGAAGTGACTAAAAAATACGAAATTCTCAAGTGGTCGGGAAAAACAATTTACGCCATTTTGGGGACTCGGCCTTTGCGACTGAAAGTTATCACAGATGTGTTCACACTGCGCAGCTGAGACTGGTCGAGCTTTACGTTTCTTCTCTCCCTCTCCTTTACTCACCTCTATGGGGAGAGGCCAACTTAAGCCTCGGCCAGTCTCGGCTACGCAGTATGAGATGCGGTTTAGGTGCGGAAACATATTTTGTGCTGTTTGATATGGTCATTTAATTACTAACGGTGTCTAACAATATTTGAGGCGATCTTTTTCGGGTAATGCTTTGTCCATTCTGCATAATAATGATAACACAAAAAATAGCAATAATCGCGCGCACGCACGCACACACACACACACACCCACACACACACACACTAAAACTAAAACAGCAGAGATCACACAATTATGCTTGTATGAAAATGAGCATTTCTTAAGGCGTTAGCAAGCAAAAAGACTTAAGTGTGGATCTGTATGCATGAAATCTGTACAGTGGGACTAGCTGCATGAGACAAATCACGACACCAAATCCTTTAGACCTTGCATAAAGCAACATACTATGGCTACATGGCCAGAGGTCACAGCATACCCAGCGACAACAGCTTTCAAAGGGCTTTAGGATTCTAGATTTATAGTCTGTGAGAGATGTTTTCCAGTGGCAAGGATAGCTAGGTTTTTGTCACACACTTGTCTTTCAAAGACCTTGGGACAAAGCCTCCACATTTTACATGTAGTAAAGGGCAGAAAAAGGTATTTGTATCTTGAGTTAATTTTAAATGTAGGTTCAAATACTAAACAGAGTCATGCGAACAAGTTATTTCAATTCAATGTTTGGATTTCATCAAGGAAGCAGTGCCTCAGGGTGCTTCTGGTAAACATTTCTGTGTTACCAGACCCTAACACAATAAACCTTATAATAAAGCCAAACTGCACCTAGTTAGCAAAATGAAGAACTTTTCCATAAAAGGCCCTAAAACGGGATCCTTGGGTAAAACGCATTCCCATAAGTGTCCTACCCAAAGTAAATTTACGCCAGCTAAGATTGTGACGAATCTTTTTCTCTGTTTATTTTCTTTTTCTTCTCCTCACATCTATACAGGGCTTTGAGACTTGTAACTGTTCTTTACAAACAATAATAATTGGCTGTCCCTGCCTTCTTGGCATGACAATACAATATGACCATTATATCATAAAAGATGGTGTCAAAAACGAACAAAAGGCCCCGCAAATAATAGCCAAGGCAGCAAACAAATACTTGTCATGGAAATAAACTGTGATGACCACAGCAACGACAAACGCTTGCCAAGGCAAGAAACAACAGGGTACCACCCAAGGACACCGTTGGAACCTCAGCAGATCACCTTGACTTCAGGGTGGTAACCTCTGAATAGAGACAGCTAATAGCTGACGGTTTTGCAGAGCCACGATCGACAGTGTGGCCCCAGTTTTGTGTCAGTCAACTCCTATCTGTGACAGAAAGCGGGCTTCGGCAGCAGACTCAAGTCACGTGCCAAAACTGCGACCAGCGTCAGGTACTTGGGTGCATCTGTGTCAGCAGTCTGACATACAGACCTGCCTGACAAAGATTTGTCTTACAGCGAAATAGCACCAGCTTTTGTGGCAGTGTTTATTGTTCAAAGGCGAAAATAAAATGTACATTGGGATCTATAAGTAATTGGGGCAGAACTGATAAACCAGTCTCTTGGAATGCTCCGTCTTCTTGATGATACCTTTCTTGTAGTACTGCCTGACGGAGCGGCTCAGTTTGTCGTAGTTCATGGCAGGGCGGTTCTTGCGGCGACCCCAGAGGCGGGCCACCTTGGAAGAGTCCTCGATCTTGAAGATGCCGCGTGCCCGGTCCGTCCAGCGGATACACGCGTGGTTGCTCTCAGGGTCTTCCAGTAGTTCTTTCAGGAACTGCCACAAGTGGATGATCTGCTTGCCGCCCTGACGCGCAATGCGAGGAATATGAGAGTTGTTGTTGTTATTGTTGTTGTTGTTGTTGTTGTTGCTGGTAGCAGCGGTTGTTGGCAGAGTGGTTTGATGCTGGTGAAATTGCTGGTGATGGCCTGTGACAAAAAAAACAGTAGAAGAGAAGACGATTAATCAGTTGCATAGACACAAGGGACAGAAGGACAAACATGAAAAATACAAAGTTCCGAAGTACCCCCATACTTGAAAAAATAACATGTTATGATCCCCGTAGAACTGAATACATTTCTAAATCAAGATTGCTTCACACAACAAAAACAAACCAAAAGAGCGCCTGAAGCCTGGCATTTTCTAATGACTTTTACTTCACAATACAAAAATAAATAACAATATTGAGAGAGAGAGAGTGAGAGAGAGAGAGAGAGAGAGACGGAGGGAGGGAGGGAGGGAGAGGGAGAGAGAGAGAGAGAGAGAGAGAGAGAGAGAGAGAGAGAGAGAGAGAGAGAGAGAGAGAGAGAGAGGTTGGACAAAAAGATGAAGAGAGACTTACTTCTGACGGTGCCAGCTTGGAAGACGTCATCGTCCGTACTGTCATGAGAGAGTTGGCCGTAAGGAGAAGTACTAAGGATTGCGGAGGTGCTGGAAATCGTGCTGCAAGTGCTGTCCATACTGGGCGCTGGCGAGATGCTCTGTGGCCACTTAGTGGTATGGTCCGTGTTCATGGGCTCATTGTCCACCCCATACATTGGCGATAACTTGGGCTTGGTCAAACCTTTGGCAGCTGCTACACACAGAGAGAACAATTCGATTTTAAACTTTCTGTCCGTAGAATTGTGTATTTCATACAAACTTTCACATTCTCTTCACACAATTTTGCATTGTATAGAAATCACATTGCAGCAACTTCTTCTTCTCCTTCTCCTTCTTCTTCTTCTTCTTCTTCTTCTTCTTCTTCTTCTTCTTCTTCTACTACTACTACTACTACTACTACTTCACCATTGGTCACTAAACTGTAAAAATGTGTACTGTTGTGGTCATTAGATAACCACAGTGGCGTTTGACTGATCCGTTGACCCTCGGCAAGTTCAAATGTACCCAAGCCCGATATTTAGTTACTTGGTCAAGAATACTTCGACTGCGTCAACGGGAAGAAAAACCTTGACTTCCGAGATAAACACATACCGTAATAGTGGTATTAACTGTAGTGCTAAAAAGTACATCACTACCCTAAGCAATAACGATGCTGTTTACTCGCTGAGTTAAGTCACTTGATTTTGGGTAGTTAAAATGGTGCAGAAGTTACTTAAAGAACGCGCGTCGCACGGGGCAAAATGGCTGGAGTGTGGGGGTTATGGTGATAGGAACAAATAAAGAAAAAAGTACACACTAATTTTTATTACATCTATTTCAAAACAAATCATAAAGCTTCAACCTCCCCCACCCTCAACACCCACCCCCCTACCCACCACCCCACCCAACCCCTCTCCACCCCAGCCCACCCCAAAAACTATTCGCGCGGATCACACCACGAAAGATACAATCGATGCTATGGTTGACACACTTTGGAAGTTCAAATCTATTGCGTTTGAACTAAGATTGATTCATATTTAATGTTAAAACGCCTTGCGTTCAGTAATATTGCTAAGGAAGAAAAAAAAACGACAGAAAGAAAGAAAGACAGAAAGAAAGAAAGAAAGAAAGAAAGAAAGAACAATCCGAAAGCAATTGCAGTAAGCGTCAAGCTTAAGACATTTGTGTGGATGTGATTAATGTGACACCAAATATTTTTGTTGATATTACTTTTTCATTCCTTTTTAGGATGTGAGTCATGGCTGCATAAATAAGGCTCCCTTACTCCAATGATATTAAGATTATAAATGAATCCACAGTACTATAATAAATATTTAAGCTATTAATCACTCCTATTACAATATTAATTGTAAGTATTTTTAAAAAAAGAAAACATAAAAGGCTTTAGACAAATTTCTTTCTATATGGCCTCGCAGTTAAACACACGTGGACAATAAAATATGGCGCTATTTGCATAATGTTAACGTTCAGGACCAGGTACGCTAAGTCCGAGATGGATGAAACATAGATGTATAAATTTTGCAAGATCTGCACCTTTTTTGGGTAGAACAACATTACCCGTACTGAATAATTACGAGCATATTTTCGATTTATAAGTACGAAAAGAGCATCTTGGCAACATGTGAATATGCTTGGACTCGCAATCAAAAATACGTAAGTGAAAATACTAACTCGAGATGTAAAAATCACGCAGAACAGTAACTACAACTACTACTACTACTACTACTACTACTGCTGCTGCTGCAGCTAGTTCTTCTTGTTGTTGTTGTTCTTCTTCTTCTTCTTGTTCTTCTTCTTCTTCTTCACAAAACGAAACAACCAACCAAACAAAAAGGCTGATATATGTTTAGTCTAGATGAAAGTGACACTGCGTATCTTTCGACTGAGGAACATCTAGCTACAAACCAGGGAGTATAATATTATAAAGTCTAACATAATAATGACATTTATAAACATCCTCCCCATCAACTGGATCACCTATTTATAGCTCTGCAACTGGGTCAAGTCACCAAAGTCGTGTCTCAAAGTTCACTGCGGTCCAGGGTGATGTCACTGAATGTGTTTGTAGCGACGCAGAAGACGAAAACGAGAGCCGCTTTAAACAACTAGGACACTCCAAACGACTTGTTTTCCTGACCTCGTTCGGGCCTTTCTCTATTATATTCTTTCTTGTCAACTGTTTACTGGACATTCTTTACCTATCAAAACAAGGCACTCGGTAGCGAACTGTCAAGCTAGCACTAACTACGTAAGAGAACCGTACACCAGCATGTCATCAACGTTAACACGTTTTTCACTTGAAATATAGTCGTCCAACATGAGGCGCCGCTGCCAACACAAATACATAATAACGATGTCCCTACTGCGCAGGACTCCGGTCATCAATATATACGAAAGACTGTTGTGTCGGGATGGCAAAACTACAGAAGGAAAGGTTAAGCAATATCAAGTGGTCATTATCCGACTGGCTAATGCTACCGGCTTCGCTGTATCCGAGACATCCACACTAAAGACTTCCACCAGGAAGGAACCATGGCTACACTTTCAGGATAGAGTCCCAGACTGTGTATCAGAGATTGCAGAGGCATACCATACTCTGAATCTGCAGACGGTGCTGGTGCAGTTCACTTCAGATACCCAGGTTGGATCGTGATCTAAAGTTGCTTCCGCGTCGACACAACCGACTCCAATATAGGGGTAGCGTGATTGTTGTTGGTGCATCTAGGGTCGCTTCATACTCGAGTTGCCACAATTAGCCCACAATACTTCACGGTGTTGTTTACAAATAACAACATATTTCTGCCTGTTCAGAGGTGAACAAACCGGAGCGCTGTCAATCGTTTGAGGGCCATTTCACCCCACACTGACATAAATAAGCCCGGTCTTTCGCATTAGGGTTATATGAGCTAATAAAATCAGCGGATTGGTCAACAACAACGGCATTTCAGTTATTGCAACGAATTTGTAAATAAGAATGTAATCTCCATTATTGCAACGAACTTGTTCATGGGAATGGCATGGGTGTATGCGTAAATACCATTGGCATGCAAACATGTTTCACTATAGCAGAGGCGAAGTGAGTTGTGGTGGAAGCCTGTAATGTCTCTGTAAGTGATTTCAAATCAAATGCTCTGACACATTGCAATCTATTTACAGAAACTGCGAGTCGCATTAGATGTTTGTCGCAAATTTCAGACATCAAAACAACCTTTAAGCCAGGGAAAAATGAAGTAATTCTCAGTTCAAAGCATAATGGCCCCGTAATGACTTATAAATCATCAACCGTTTTACCTTTATGGTAGTTGACCTTGAAGGATCGGGGTACGCCATTAATATTATTTTCTGTTTAAAACACACACACACACACACTCACACACACACGCACATACAATAAACAGTCTATATTGGTATGGTCTACATTCTCAGTGCAATACGCCATTAACCTAAACTGCATGTGGTGAAACATTGTGCCCGACGGAATGCCTCAGTGAAATGGTTGAAACATGTTTCTGTGATAGCTGAGCTACTAGCTTAACAGTATAATCTAGCCATTTAGTTTTAAAACTGCTATGACGGGTGCAGAAAGGAAACATGTAAGCTTATATAGATAATGTTTGGTACTAGGGCACAGTGACATTGATCTACCAAAACAAGACCACATTCGCCCCACCCTTTACAAAGCAAATAATAGAGTGGAGTGATTGTAGACAAAGTCACGCAATCTTGCCTTCCTGCTTGTGTGTAATGCTAGACAGTGTGTCCCTATGAGGTAGTGCAAAGCACACCAGGTGTATACATATTCCGAACTCCGCTATGCATGCAAATGTTATGGCATTAGATATATATAATTTTTTTTTATATATGCCTGCACACTATAATGTAAACTTGCGTTTATAATCTTACGTAGTAGAGCTCCGAGGGGTGGGGGGGGGGTGTTCTGTATGATACTGATACTTTATGCTTTGGTTAGATCAAAATATTTTTATTTGGCGTCATTGGGTAGTTCAATTTTCATCTTCATGTTTAAGTTTGTTTTTGTTTTTTTAAGCAAACGTTGTTGTTTTTTTAATAGCAAATTTTTTCTTCCTCATCTTTGTCTTCGTCTTCGTCTTCTTCTTCTTCTTTTTCTTCTTCTTCCTCTTCACAATCAAGACATATGTATGTATAGCGACGGTGTAGCAGGTGAGCGGGAAAGGCGCCTCGTCACATGCCAATGTTTACACTGACACACGAACTGTCCTGCTGTTGGGCCGGGTTGAGTGAGATCTGTGTTGTTTACTGCATGTTGTTTTTTACCGGGAGACCAATACATACCTCTGAGGAATGCCTCTACCTATCATACACCAAGATCTCTCTCTCTCTCTCTCTCTCTCTCTCTCTCTCTCTCTCTCTCTCTCTCTCTCTCTCTTCCTATCTATCAATATATATGTGACATTAGGTTCCCATCTATGGAATTACGATGGCAGAACTTCAATACAAATAATGTTAGAATTTTTTTTTTAAAGCTTTGTTGTTGTGTTTTGTTTTGTTTTGAATGAAAAAACTATTAACCCCAAAACGAGAGAGCAGTGAATATACAATTAGACTGCGTTGAGTATGGTCTGGTGGAGAGGAGTCACGGTGTGGCAGTGGGTGTGAGTGTGGGGAGGGGATGTATGCTGTGTGGAGTGGGGGGAGGGGGAATAAGGGGGAAAGTGGAGAGTGCGGCAAATGGAGGGTATGTGACAGGTTATGGAAAACGTTTGATATCATTCAAGCGTTGGAAATTTACTTCATGTTAATGGTTCGTCCCCCTCCAGGGAGCACATTTTCTTGGGTAGCGCAACAGACGCGCACATATTTATTGCCATTTTGGGGTACGACACGAGTTTAGGCTTGAAGTCAAACTGCGACGTTATGTTGTAAAAGGTAAAGAAGACACCAACAGTAATCTTGAATTTTAGTTTTTCAACGTCTACACACAACAACATTAAATTAATATTAGTTTTTCTAGGTCTACAAACTCCAACATTTAAATGAATTATATTTTTCATAGTATTCTCTCGGCCGTCAGACAATTACAAACGCAGTGCTTGCAAAAACTTCCCTAAAACTGATAGTTCAACCTTAAGACTCTGCGTTGTAACTATTAGCTTTGATTCCCACATCCTCCCCCCCCCCCACCCCCCACCCCCGCCCATTTTTTGAATTGAGAATGAATTAACAATTAAAAAAAGAAAGAAGAACAAAAATATAATCCGCCAATTAGTGTTTTTTAAATTAATTGTGTTATGAAGTGATTTTAAAAATAAAAAATAAAAAGTCTTCTTTACACGTAAACAAAAGCATGGCCGGCCGCGTATTTATGTACACACGTGATTAATGCTTGGCCTTGGTGACGCCCTTACCCAGATACTGACGTCAGAGAATCACGAAGGGGGGAAAAACAATAATGTCAGTTCATTTAGATTACAACTCTTCAACATTTTTACGCCATTACTTCACGATAACCCACTCCCCTCCGTTTTCCCTTATAACCTTAATTTTTTTTTTTTTTTTTTTAATACCCTCATTTTGCGTTTGTAAACGCGCTATTGCTAACTGTATACTGAAAATTTCAGAGTGTATCAGTCTGACGAGCACATAGCATCTGTATATCTTTAAACGTTTTTTTAAAAAATCCGTACAAGCTCAGTTATCACCGATAGTCTTTTGTGCGTAGGTATTTGGACAAGGAAGGATTCGGGGAGAGTGGGGTGGGGGGCGGCATGGAATGCAAATAAATAAGATTGATTTTGTTTTTAAATGACATCCAGACAATTTGAGACTACCCAACGACCATGACACACTCCTTCGGGTTTTTTTGTTCTGGGTGCGTAAGGTTTTAGACGCTCTGGGTGATAAGAAGGTTGGCCGACAGCGGGAAAAGGAAAGTAAAGAGAGATAACAACAACGGAGGTATAGGGTGATAATAAGGTAGGGGAGGTAACACAGGTGTGCTTAGGGGAGGTAATACAGGTGTGCTTTGTGGGGACAGGCAGGTATGCGCGGTTTAAGGAAACTCGCCTCGTTCTTTGACGTACATTGTGTTGGGCAATTACTCGAGTATTTGAGACCAACACTTTTCCTCCGGTATACAGCCTTTGATACTCAAGAGTATCAATAAGTTTTACAATGTTACCCGGCTCCACAGCAAGGGAGAGGAACTGGCACAAAAATGTAGGGTCTGCTACTGCTAACTTTGAAACACCAACAAAATATGGAAATGGGAAACAACTGTTTTAAAGCATCTGGAATATCTTACGTAGCCACGACGTGTTTTTAACAACCCAGTCTAATTCTCTTGCAATACAAGACCCGATTAAGGACGACGGTTAGTGTTGCATCTAACGCCTGTTCACATTCCACAGCACACAAAGGTGTTCTAATCCCTTAATTTTCAATGTCTAAACTGGTGTGTACTTTACGCACAATACAGCATAACTATGTGACAAAATGTTTTCATTTCTATAGCATTGCTAAGTATTCAGTATGAATAAGTACATCACTACTAGCGTATTTCAAAGCATACCATGTGAATGAGGGCATTGTGAGAATCGTTATTACGGTACATATTCTTAAGCACAATTGTGTGAATACGACTAAAGTCATCATCAATTTTCCCGAAGTTAAGTGCTATTACAATGCCGGTGTATAAGGTCTTGCGCAATTCCGAGTTAAACCCAGACCAAAAGCAACTGCTTGAATTATGTTATAGCATCAGACAAACAACAAGAGACCTCTATTCCTACTATAGCGCAAACTCCCAGGAGGCTTCCTTCGACAGTAATAAACGCAGACGACAAATTTGAGAAAGAAAGAAAAAAAAAAGGTCATACCCTAAACGTGCTTTTGTTCTCACAAAATCCATACAAAAAACGACGCGAACATAGCAAAGATAAAAAAAATTAAGAAGCTAAAAACTTGTGATCACAACGACAAATCTCTTTAAATCGGATAATAAGGTTGTGGTGTAGTTTATAAGCCTACACTACAGATCTAACAGGAATGTATTTCAAAGGCGCAGACACCAAGTGGTGCCAAAAGGGCAGAAAGAGTAAGACTGAATGATAACACGTCATTCACTATAATACGTGCTTTAAAGTTGTTCCCTTAAGAACAAGACTTCACTACAAAGAACGCTGATGATTTCAACACTGCCTCAGAAGACTGCGGTTCGAGTTTTTAATCTTGAAGTTCAGCTCCGGGTACAACAAGTACAAACCTATTAGCTGGCATTAAGTATTTGGGTAGTTAAAACAATACTTTAAATAAAGAAACGTGTTTGCATTTGTTAAACATCACCCTTTTCCGCTCCCTCCCCCACAATTGGATGGATTGGGTTACTTGGTTAAAGACAAGACTTGATGTGAATCCTACATGTATGTGTGTTGTGTGCTAATGTTGTCTCTCACTTCTCTCATCCCTCTCCTCCCCATTAAAATGCCCGAAGGAGTGAAATGTACGAAGACTGTCATGTGTGACCATCGCTGACTGTGACTGACACTTGAGATAAGGTACTGACGACCTATTAAACTGGCTTCTGGAGAACTTTGCTACCGTGGCCGTGTCCCGAAACTGATTTACATAGGCATCTTAGTCAGTGGGGCCTGTGTTGACCAGGTCAATCAGTGTAATGTTATGTACTGGATCATCGTTGTGCAGTATTCAGTGAAATATTTATGGCCAAAATTAAAACAAACTCTTAAAACTAACTCGAAAAATGGAAACAAACTCAAAATTAAAACACACAAAAACTCAGAAATCATAAATATCAAACTCGGCTGTCTGATTTCTCAAGAAATATAGAGCTCTGTATGTATACATCTAATTATAATCTTTTTGTTCCTTCTCCGCCATCCCTGCCATCCCTGCTCCTCCTCTCCTCCCCTAAAACCCCTTACTTTAAAAACCCACCCCAACCCCACCCATCCCCTTATTCCCTCTTCTCATAAAGCCTATAATAACGATCTGACGTTGCAATAATGAAATTCAGTCACCCAGTCCGACAATGAAAAAACAAAGGTAACCGATAACCACCGAGATTAAAAAGACAAGCCTCTGGAGAGAACACACGGAAATGAAATGTAAAGAGCTCATGGACCGTCCTGGCAATTGATTGGCTCCAAGTTTTACGATAGCGCACTCTGTGAACTGGCTCGTCAGAGCTGATAAGGGAAAGAGCGATAACGAGAAAGGACAATACATGGAAACATTACCAAAAAAAAAGCGAAAGGCAAAGGTAGCACAGAACATCATGTACTGCTGAGACACGCCTATACTGCTTAGACTGTTTTGGTGTTATTCCACAGCAGTCTCACATATTCTGTATGTGAGGTTTGCGTCGTCTTTTACCTAGTAGATCGGCTTGGGACTCGGCAGTTTCAGATACTCAGCTTCAGGCGATAAGGGCAAATATTAGTGCGGCCTAGATTGCTACTGGCTGTCTCCTATCTCGGCACCTCAAGGCCAACCAGCAACTTTCACAATCTCTCTTCTTCCTGGTTCTTTGAGTCAAAGATCGACACGATCGTTTAGTCAAACAATCCAGATGGGAGGACTCTTGCTTGCCATTAAATAAATATACACACTACCTCTTAGGCACAGTGTGGTGTTTTGGTGTTTGCCATTGCTTGTAGAAGAAGCCTTGCGGGCTGCCTGGTTGGATCTGATCAAACTACTTTTGTACCCCATCCTTCTTGCGGGACTCTTGACAAGTTCTTTCAGAACAGGCACTGATTGTATTCAAAAGCTCGACTCATGGTTGCAATACGACTCTGAATATGGCCTCTACTAGTCATTTCCCCAAAACGAGTTTTCGCCATGACCTTGAGCAGTAGCGATGTTGAGTTGACTTATTCAGCATGCTAAATAATGCAGCTTAAATTTAAGCCAGTAATACTGGATTTCTTTCAAATTATCCCGAATGCACTTGAGCGAGACTTTACTGTCTATTGCTTGTTGTCTGCAATGGATAGATTTACTAAACAAAACGAGCTTCTGCAACGCATACACATAAGGAAAATGGCGCTGTTTGCAACATTAGGCTTCCTTTTTGAAAAAAAAAGAAAAGATTTAAGGCGATGCCTATAAGAAAAAGAGCGAAGGGAAGACTTAAAGGCATGCTGCTGGCAACTTAGGCTCACTTTAAAAAACGAAGGATAAATACTTAAATAAAAAGAGTGTTTTGCGATGGACGGAGTATTAAGAAATACGAGCGTTATTTGCAATGGACAGACATTTAAAAATGGCAGTTGTTTGTACTGGACAGACTCCAAAACAAAACAAAAAAGAGCGCCGTGCGCAATAAAATAAAAAATATAGCGTTGGACTCACCATCTGCCCAGCGGCGTAGTTCCCAATACAAGCTGTAGCCGGCCTCAGGAGACCTCCAGACAAAGTCCTGCTCTGTCATGACCATCAGCGACGTGCCCTGCACGTTGAACAGCACCAGGCTGTCCTCATCGATGTTCTGGTCTACCCACTGCGGCCTGTTCAGCTGATACCTCACCCAGCGCTGGCTATCCGTGTAGCTCCACTCCATAGGATCTGAAAGGTAGCAGGGGACAAATTAGTCATGACAAAGCTGAGAGTCACAGTGAAGACTGAATAGTATGTATAAAGTAATCTTACAAAATGTTGGAGTGAAGATGTCGCAAAGCGGTTGTTGTTGTTGTTGTTGTTGTTACTGTTGTTTTTACCGAGTGAACACAAAAAATAAGATGTTAAATAGATATGATGTGAAAGTTACGCATATGATATAATTATAAGTGGAAAAAGTATCTCATGCTGATAAGTGAGGTGAGACTTACTTATTGAGATGTTGAGCATGCTTGCCGTATTGTAGAGGTCTGTTGGGTAGTCAGTGTAGTTCTCTAGCGGTACCTGCACGTTGGACTCGCGCAGGAAAGGTCCACAGTTTTCGTTCTGATAGCAATAGTCACCGAACATTTGAGGCTCTGACTTGACGGCCACGACATGCTGGTTGTCGTCGTACAGCGATAGGCTGTTGTATTTGTTCAGATCGCACAAGTCCTCTGTGGGTGACGGGGCAAGCTGGTGGTCTGGGGTGTGACCGCTGACCAAAGGCTGTCGCTGCTGGTACGAACTGGAATCGCTGAAAGTGCAGCCGCCGCCAGCCATCATGTTGACGAAGTTAGAAGGGGTGCTGGTTGGAGCGGCGGTGGTGGCGCGACTGAAGGTGCCGGTGTTGCAGCTGGTAACCGCCATGTTCAGGTATTGGTCCAACGGTTCTGTCATGTTCTCTAACAAGTCTAACACTTGAGAGGTCTGCGACTGGGACACTGATGGACGATGTATTAATTGCTGATGACGAGGTGGTGGTTGCTGGCGCCCAGTTAGTGATATGCTGTTGAAAGGGAGCGAGTTCCTCCAAGTAGAGTTCGCCGTTCTGAAGATCACCCAGAAAGTTATGTGGCAAACTGTGGGGAACTTTGATGGCGCTCACATCACACGTTTCTGCTGAACCTGCGTTGAACTGCGGAACCTATAAGGGAAGGACAGAGAGAAGAGTGTTAAGAAACTGACTCATAACTGCATCCTTTTTGCACTCTTAATATTAATAATAGTACTATTACATATACAGCCTACTTTTGAACAGTTGGAACGGGACTATAATGCTACAAGCCGCGATGTCAAGATAAATCTTTTCAACAAAGCAACAACAAAAAAATACTACGAAACCTCCATTGAATATGTCCGGGAAATTATGACACCCAGCCTAACTGCTTGTTTTAACGTTGTGACATTCAACAGGACCAAGCCAGCCATAAACCACCGCATTGACTTGGCCGCGCGCTGAAAACCTGATTTAAAAGAGGATGAGTGTGGAAGATAGGTGAGGACAAATAAATTAGAAAGAAAGAGTGTAACAAACAATAAAGAAGGTTGGAGCGGGGGAGCGAAGGGGTGGGGGGGGGGGAAGCGAAAGAATGTCGGTTGAGCCGTAGGGAGTGTCGCAACGTCTCCTGCTGACTCCGCCATTGAGCCAACGCGATGACAAGAACACTGCTTCGCGCATTTTATTTAATTAGCCATTCATAGACAATAAAAGAAAGTCTGTAACCTGTGTCATTGTGTCTGTGGGTCACGCACGCCCTCACTACCTGTTGTACGCACGTCTAAAGTCTTACCACGAGGAAACGGACCAGGGTTTAGCTTTTAACCTCATATTCCATAATTCATACATTGTTCTTTTTTTATATTCCATTTATATTTGATCTACATGAATGGTTGTTATACCAGCGCTCTTACCACTTTTGAAGAATTGCTCAGTGCGCTGGCCAAAACCTGGATTTAAGTCAAGCTACCCGAGACGACAGGTTACAGCATCAAGCGTTTAACATTAACTGGGATTGATTATATTTTAAATGTCAGGGGAGGAAGAATTGTTTTCAAGGCTATAGACTCCTTACACTTTACAGTATACAGTCCAAAACTTGCCATTCTTATAGTGGTAATAATTGTTTGATTGGATTGTTAATTAGTTATTAAGAGAATTGACTGCGTACCTTCTGGTCTGAGATGTTCCTGTCGTCTTCGTCTTCTTCGATGATCTGCTGCTTAAGGCTGTTGTACTCCTCGATCATTGCAAAACCTGAACACACAAAATATGCAACATTATTATAAGTACTACTTACAGTGTACTATTATTATAAGAGCGAATCAGACAGACAAAGATTGACAAAGACGCGCCTCACGGAGAACTAGCCGGAGACACGCACAAACACCCACACACGCACGCACCCGCTCACACACGCACGCACCCACTCAAACACACATACACACCCATACACACAAACACACATATGTTACGAGCGCTTTAGTCTTAGATTTCCATCTCTCTAATCACACGGATAAACAAACACCAACCCTCATTACACCATAGGGCCTATCGGATATGATATAGTATCTTTATAATAATAGTGGACTCCTCGGACACATAGAAAGATCCGATATACGTTTGCCTGATAATAAGGCGCGTGAGTTTGAAAGGACAGTGCGCGCCTCTAATAATCTGTATAACAGCGTAGGAATGAGTTTATAAGATAAATGATACGTGTCAACGGAAGTGTCGAACTGAAACACAGACATCAGCCGTGAGCCAAGTCAACAGCACATTCCAAACGGCAATTAATAGTATTTCTAGTATTTCATCAGAATTAGTTCTAGGGATGCGTAATTGGGAGTGGGTAGATGGAATGAGGGTGCACGGAGTAGAAAAGGGGGTAGGGGATGGATAAAAGGTTAAATCTTCGACAATAGCTTTGTTCAATAACTAGTCATTCACCGTTATTAAATGTGGTTTTCACAATTAAAATGCTTTGTGGCACATGCAATCATAAAATCCATTGCAATTTACATTTCTGTATCATCATTCCTTGCAGTACCAAGCAAGAAGTGACTCTTAAAACTTAAGGTTGAAAGTTCAGTCGTACTTGAATTTATTCAGGTGTGATACATAACTAGTCGCAGGATGGATGTTTTGCAACATTTAAACAATACAAAAAGCAAGCGCTTTAACAATGTAAAATAATTATAACATAGTACTGGATGCTATATATAAAAGTTGAATGTACAGTGTCCCAAAACAATAATTTCCTTCGTAACCCCATGACATGAAATTAAAGTAAAATAAAATAAATAAGATAAATAACAAGAGGCAGCAGACTTGTAAAATCATGAATGAAAAACCAATCGGCATCTACTATGAACTCCCGCTTGTTTTACAGCCACCATTTAAATTATTAAGTGTCCATACCACTAACTACCCTGTTATATCCTTATAGTATTAGTATCTATCAATGAGAATATTTAACAATGGAAGAAGGAAACACTCAAATCGCATTGTATACATTTTCATCCTGTTTTGGTTTTTTTTTTCAATGCATTTTTAAAAATCAATCAGCGGATTTATCTGCACATTATGATTGACCGAGTGAATGAGGCTTGCCTAATAATGAAAACAACAAAACAATATACTTTGCCAGATATTCTCTTCCCGGTATAAGAAAACAAGGAAATTGAAAAAAAACAACACAAAAAGAATCAGTCTACTAAAAGCAACCCCTCACCCCCGCAGCAAGCGAAAGACCAAAGGGTTACTTACCAGCAGGCATGACTGACTCTATAAGGTTTAAACTCCTACACACAATCTTCACACTGTCAACAATATAACTACTAGACCTATTCACTTCTCTGTAGCT